>CAJVQA010007091.1:0-14164 GCA_910591915.1 Cetraspora pellucida | reverse complement strand
ATTTCAATGTCCAACAATGCGTGTACAGTACTCCAGAAAGGTTTTCATAAAGTTTAATATATTAACTATATCATTTTTTGTAGTTCGGCTTTTTGGAAAGTTTGGTTCAAATAATCGTCGGAAAGAGTTGTATTTTCCCTGATTATTACATAATTATGTATTATGGATAATTTTGAATTAGTGTTAGGAACTAGTTATAATCTACTGAATTTATAACTAGTTATAATTGGTTTTAATATAACCAATTTTAAAATTTTAAAATTATAAATTCAGTTATATTTATAATTGATTTTATTTATAATCAGTTTTATTTATATCTGAATTTAAATTATAACTAGATTTATTTAAAACTGGTTTTAATATAATCGATTTAAATTATAATCAGTTTTATTTATATTTAAATTAAAATCAGATTTATTTAAAATCAGTTTTATTATATAATCAGTTTTATTTATTACCAAAATAAATTTATAACCTGTTTTATTTGAAATACAATATAATTTTTATAATTTTTATTTAAATCGTATGATAGTGATAATACTGGTAACAGTAATTTTTCTTAAACATGGATGAATTCCAAAGTGACATAAATAATATAAGAATAAATTCATAGTATTCTTCTGTTTCAGAAGATTATTTAGATACAAATGAGACTTCTGAATTAGATAAATATAATTTTTCTTCAACATCTACTGAAACTTCCTCAAATGCTACATCATATTCTAATTATAACTGAAAAAAAAGAAAATCGAAATCTAATTTAACCTCATTAGTTAAAACTATACAACGTAAAAATGAAAGCCATACTACTAAGTTCTTTCGAACTAATCTAAATAATAAGAAAATTGTATATTGTAAAATATATAAAAATAATTTAAAAAATTTATAGCAAAAACCTTATCTATATACATGCAAAGGAGATAATACTTCTAATTTAGATGCTTATTTGCATGATAAATATAAAATAACTTGAGATAATTATAAACAATTTCTTGATGAATCTGATGAACCAACTGTTGATCAAACTAAAATAACTAATTTTTACAAAAAATCAACTCTATATACAAACTAATGTTAAACTTATCTTTCACAACTTTTTATCAAATTTATTATAAAATTTGTTGAACCATTATATATATTACAAAATGAAAATTTTTATAAATTCGTAAATGCTTGTGAACTAGGATTTTGAATTCCATATACTAAAACTGCTAAAGGCTTTATTTATCAAGCATATAACTGGAATGTTGATAAACTTAATGATCTAATTTCAAATACAGCAACTTGTGTTCACTTAACTACAGATCTTTGAACTGCAAAAAGTAAACATAGTTATATTGGTGTTACAAATACTTGGCTTTCTGAAGATTACACTTTTAAAGAAGTTCTTTTAGCTTGTAGTAATTTAGCATATCCTTATTTAGGAGAAATTATTAGTGCAGAGCTTTTTTTAATTATTCAAAAATGAAATTTAAGTTCATTAGTATATATAATAACTACTGATAATGCTACTAATATGATTAAAGGAGTAGATATGCTTAAATCACAATTATCTGAAGTTACAAGAATAGTATGTGCTGCTCATATTTTACAACTAACAGTTCAAGAAGGATTAAAACAATGCAGAGCAGTACATCACCGAATCAAAAATTTGCAAGCTTTTTTTAAACTTCCTAAACAAGCACAAAGACTTTATAAAGCACAATTACAAATTAAAGATAATATTACTATTACATCTGATAATCAAAATGATAATTATAATTTTGATCCATTAAATGTTTTAAGTGATACTAAAACCAGATGAAATTCAACATATCTTGCTTGGAAACAGGTTTTAGAATTATATACAGCAATGAGATTAGTCTCTACAATATTATTTTCAAAAAAAGATCGTGCTTCTCAATTAGAAGAAGAAAAACTTGATAGATTATATTTGACAGTAGATAAAAAAAATTTTATTAAAAATATAATTGATTTATTAAGTTCTTTTGAAATGATAACTCGTCATATATGTAGAGCAAAATATCCTACACTTAATTTAGTTTATTCATATATAGAAGTACTTAAAAAAAATTTTCGACCATGATATGAAAAAAATGAAACATTCGATTCTTATTTAACTTTAATTTATAGTGAGTAAAATGAAAATTTATCTAATCAATCTAATATAGAGGAAATATCTAATACTGATGATTCAAGCTCTGTTAGTGAAGATGAAAATATATTATCAGCAGGTAAACATTAACATTAGCAATTTGCTCACTATCAATTTAAACAAATTATGCATAAAAAATATAGTAAAGGTCAAAATCAAAATAAAAAAAATAAAGGAAAAAATAAAGAGAAAAGTAAAAGTCAACGATCACAAAAAAAATTAGTTAAGTTAAATAATATAAATGAGATTGAATATCTGCTACCATCTGATACTTCAGATCTTCTTGATAAAGTTCGGGCAGCTATCTATTTGTCCTTAGATGAATTGTAATGCATTCTAAATGAAATAGCTTTAATTGCATCCTAGAATGAAAAGTTTACAATTTGCAACAAACATTTAGCAAACAAATACAAAACTTAAACTTCATGAATTATATCAAAATTTAAAAGATAATTTACAATTGCAAGATCAAGTCAAACATCTAATGCAAATTCCTTTAGTAAAAATGATAATTTAGATTATGATGATTTTTTTGCTGAAGTTTTTAACTTAGAAGAGACAAATAATACTATAATCGAACCTGATGATGATGAAGTATCACAATATTTTAGATATCCTGAAGCCAAACCTAAAGAAGATCCTTTTGTTTAGTGGAATAGTAGAAAAAGTATTTTTCCATTATTGGTTTTATTGGCACGAAAGTATCTTTCTATTTCAGCTACATCTGTGCCAAGTGAACACTTATTTTTAGATGCTGGTAATCATATCTCTTCCAAGTGAACACATTTATTTTCTGAATTAGTAAATCAAATGTTGTCTTTAAAAAAAAATAGTATACATTATGGTATGTTTCTCTCATCAGATGCATAATATTTGCAAAATTTTAAAAAATATTTTTTTTATTTTTAAAGTTTATTTTAGAGATTGTACTTGGGTGGGTATTTTAATAATACCCTAGTAGAAATTTTCTTGATGAGTACAATCTCTAGTTTATTTGATAAATACTGAGCTAAAATATTTTATAGCAATAATATTTTTTAAAGATATTTGGGCAATTAAATTATATATATGCTAGTTTGATTATATTATAGAATCAAAATTTATTTATTAAATAAAACAAAGAGCACATTTTTTATCTATTAAAGTAAGACAGCTGAGAGTAAAAATAATAAATCATTGTTGTTAAGAGTTTTAAAATACATGTTTTTATACAAATATAATGATTAAAATAAATAGATTAATCGAACATATGTTAAATTAAAGAGGTATATGTATTAATGCATTGAGATAAGGCTTAATATCAAAGATATAGCAAACCTTGCTTTGTCTTTTTTTAATTTTAATAGCATGAAATTGCACACCTACCAGTAACTAAAATAGGAAATCAAGATGTTGACCTTAGTGTTGCAGAATCAAGATTAGTATAATAATTATAATTATAATGATTATAATCTTTTGATTAATAAATACTGATAATACTCTGATATATAAATAAGTGAAAACAAAGTTTTCACTAATTCTCATATTTTTAGATAGTTAAATGCCAAATTTAAAAAGCTAATTCGATGTTAGTACTTTGATTCGCAATTTGACTAATTTGGATTGATCTGATAATTTAGATTAAATGTGAATATCTTATCCATCAATTTTAAATGAATAGATCCATAATATATTTCGGATTGAGAATAGAGATTATTCGAATCATAATCCTTACTAGATTAACACATGATATATCTGTCATTAGGGTGGCTGGCATGGTTAAAAAATTTGGCATGTCATTCGCCAAAATTCATGCCTGGATGCCACTTCTGGTATGCCACAATATATAAATTTTAATAAAAAATATAGTTAGACCTCTCTAAGTGCACTCTTCTTAAATATATACTTAGGAAAAACTTCTTTAAAGTCATTTCTGCTTAGTTTTAAATTATAATTTAAATGCACACCCCTTCTAAGTACCTTTATTGCTTTAATATAGTTTTAAAGAAGTACACTTAGAGACCTAACTATATTATATATGTATTACAGTATTATACATAATATTCTTTAGTTCAGCCAATTAAATTATTTTAAATAAGTTTAAATATAATTTTACTAATAATGGCATGCCCAATAGGCTTTAAAAATTTTGGCATGCCAGGTCATAGTATACTGGTGGCATGCCAGTCACCTACCTGCCATGATTCTGATTAGTCAATGCTAATGGTTAGGAAATAGGATTTACTCAAATTTTTTCTTTCAGCATCAAAATTCATGTTGATCAATAATTTTTTCAGATTACAGCTGTTCTCATAAATTCTGGGACAAGTAATAAAAATTTGGCCAAAATTAATTCTGCCAAATTTGATAAGTTTTTGATCTCGGTACATAAGCTTTTGATTTTGGTAAGTGCTGATAACACTGAAATCAAAAGCTTATGTACTGAGATCAAAAACTTATTGAATTTAGCAGAATTAATTTTGGCCAAATTTTTATCACTTGTTTCAGAACAGCTGTAAATTTGAATCAAATCTGAATCAAATCTGAATTTACTCAATTCGAATTATAACCAGATTCATAAAAGAGATTCTGGATTCAATCTGATTTCTATGTATTTTTTTTAATACATAGTTAATAGCAGTAGTTTAAAAAAATTTTTATACATAATTATCAAAGCTTTTATCGATCCAAATACTGTATAACTAGTAGCAAACTATCTCAATGTGTATATAAGAGCTTTATTGATATTTATTTTTAGTAAAAAAGTAAGAGAGAAAGAGAAAGAGAACTAACTTTCCTTATATATAAAATTTAATTACAAATCCATCATTTCACTATATTTCAATGATAATTTTAACTCAATGGTTATTACATACTTTTCATGCATTCTAATCAATATTACACATTCATATCATTAATTTTTCTTCTATTGGTAAAAAATGAAAAATTCAATATTTCGAATGATACTATTCAAATAGCATTCGAATAGTGCTATTTGACACTTTAAATTTTTTTATTTTTTACCTATGATCTGATCGACTATCATGATCAAACATGATTATAAGATCTTTAGAATCCAATATATTGATATGAAAATAGGAAAAGTATTACTTTTTCTTTTTTTTGAAATGTGCTGTTGTCCTTTTAGTTTAGGCATTCAATTGTTACAATGTAGCTCAAAAATTAATTTTTAATTTTGATCATTATAATAATTATATTTAATTTCTTTTAACGATCTGTCTGTACATTTAAGATTTTTATGTTTTTGTTATAAAAAAAGTTTATTTGACACCTATCTTATAATGTTAAGTCACTTTCTCATTTCAAATTCTAAAAAATTGATCAGATTAATATTTACTTATGTAAAATTTTTGTTACATTAATAAATGCACATATATTATATCTATTATTACAGATTTAATATATTGATTCTAAGTAATATATATTAATAAAAATAATTTTACAAAATTTTACAATTTAATGTTAAATTCACAATAGGAAAACCTATTTCACATCTTAATTTGATTTCACCAGCATCCTTCGTTCTGAGTTTGACACTTGATTGAAAATGAGGTTTGGATTTTAGTCCTAAATAAATAGAAATCCTGATTTTTAAATTCAACTGTGTAGGCTTCATCAGAATTTTCTAGAAAATTATATTGAACTATAGATATTGGTGTTCATATATGTGGCTAACAAGTCAATGTATGCCAAAATTTAATGAACAATTGATCTTGAAGTAATTAATATCAATTCTTTGGTATTTCAAAATCTGTATCTGCAATCTTTGAACTTCTGAACTTGGATCAGTTATTTGAGTTAGAACTCTGCTTATCAGCATGTGCCCTATTAAATCATAGTGCCAGGTGCAGAGATAGTTACTATGTTTTAATAATGTGTATGCAGCACTTGCAGAGCCCTAACCTGGATATTAAAAGTATTAATTTAATAAATAATATAGATTAAGCGATTAGGGATGTTAATCAGTTCTGCAGTAATTATCAGCTGAATTTGAACAAAGTTTGTACAAAATTGGCATTTTTAATTAATATTCATCCAATAATTAAAGTTATAAAAAAATTATTTCTTTATAACAGTCTCTAATAGAACTTTATTGGTTTTTGCATTAGTTTCTGAATAATTTAGATGGGACTGATCAAAAACCAATAAACTCCCATTAGAGACTGTTATAGAGAAATAACATTTTTATAACTTTATTTATTGGACTAATTTTAATTAAAAATGCTAATTCTTTACAAATCTTGCTCAAAGTTGGCTAATAATTACTGCAAGACTGATTAACATCCTTACAAGTGATATTGTGAATTTTCTCTATTAGCATATAGGTATATTAATATATAAAATATAACCAGTTATATTAAATCTGAATTATAACCAGTTATATTAAATCCAAATTATAACCAGTTGTATTAAAACTGATTTATATCTGAATATATTAAAACTGATTTATATCCGGTGTTAGATTTAAACTATATATAAAAACCAGTTTTAAAATATATAACTGGTTTCAAACACTATTTTGAATAATTATTTCTTATTTCAAGTTTATAGGTAGTTTTTTTATTTTATTAATACTCTAATATTTATGATTCTTTTTTCTTTAGGCATACTATAGCAGATTCAAATCTACTAATCCAATCATAAAGGTTCTCACAATTGTTACATAATTATGTATTATAGATAATTTTGAATAATTATTTCTTATTTCAAGTTTATAGGTAGTTTTCTTATTTTATTAATATTCCAATATCTATGATTCTTTTTTTTTAAGCATACTACAGCAGATTCAAATCTACTAATCCAATCATAAAAATTCTTTACAATTATCACATGATTATATGTTATAAATAAATTTGAATAATTATTTCTTATTTCAAGTTTATAAATAGTTTTCTTATTTTATTAATATTCTAATATCTATGATTCTTTTTTTTTTTAGACATACTACAGCAGATTCAAATCTACTAATCCAATTGTGAAGGTCCTTTATGATCATCTTATGATTATATATTATAAGTAATATTAAATATAAATCAGTTTTGAAAAGACTAAATAGAAACCAGTCTTTTAAACTAGTCTTATTATTAATCAGTCTGACCAGTCCTTATAAATAGTTAAAATAGCTAATTAAAAATATAATACATAATCTTTTATTTTCAACTGCTGATATCACATGATTTGAGACTGAAAACCTTAATAAACTGGTCTTCTATATAACATGAAACATAAGCATTTTTAATTTTTCAAGTCTAAGTCAGAAATTATAAAATGCAATATTTTTTTACTATGATTATGTAATTATGTTTATCAGATAATAGATATAATAATATATTTAGTATAAATTAAGAGAGCAGAGAATATGCTACAAGAGGAAATTGCAGGTTATATGAGTAGTGTCACAAATATTCAAAATACGCAATATACAATATTGATATGTACAAAGTCAAAATTATAGTAATAGCAAATACTGATTTGTTGCTACAATTAGTATTACTCATATGACTTGTAAAATTGATGGCTGCCTTGGTCATGTCTAATCCAATACAAAATATAAATATGACTGCATCATGATTTATATCATTGCAATTTTGAATAATTCATGAAATACGATAGATAAAAATGTGATATTAAAAAAAAAAAGTAACTTCAATCATATAAATTTTATATAATTAAATCACATATAATTAATAATTAAGTCAATTATAAATATAATTTTAGTTTGATATGTATGACCTTTTTGTTAATAAATTAAGAGATAACAATTCAATATTATATAAATACTATATATGTATAATTATATGAATATATCTATTTACTTTTTAAATTATTTTATATGTATATACATATATTAATCGTATATTGTTTATTACAAAATTTGGTATTCATTTTGAGAATAACTTTGAAGATACAATTTAGGATCAATTTAGGACCAATTCTGTAAATCTGCTAATATGTATTTACTATTTATACTAAATTAGAAAATGATGCTTATCAACTTTGCAACAACAAGTAATAAATTTTACAAAGATACTACAATAATAATCTTTTAAAACAATATTATAAATGACAAAACTGAAAACTACAAATTGTTATTGAAACTGTGTACTATAAAATCTAATATTTTATTATTACTTTATAAACATTATTTTTTTACTTATTACTTATTATTTTATTAATTATTAATTATATAAACTTAATACAAAAATTAAAAAAAAAAACTAATTATATTTAATATAAAAATTTATAATACAGTCAGACCTCTCTATAGCCACCTTCTTTATAATTACATTTGCTTATAATTATATAAATTTTTAAAACCAACTTATATAATACTTATAAAATTTAATCTCTATATAAGTACAAACTTTTTATAAGCATCAAATTTTTTAAACCAAGAGTATAATTATAGAGAGGTTTGATTGTATTACTATTATTATTATTTACAAAATATTACAAAAATACTTTGGCTCTTTTTTTCTCTCGACCTTTTTTGCAACTCCTAAACCTTATCTTCTAATTTGCAATTCAAACTTGTAGCAAATTTCTTTTTATAACTACCTGCTTATGAATAGTATTTTATTGTTATTCTTGTTAGATTATTTCAAAATTTAGTAGAGCTTTTTCATTTGCTTTAATCTTCAAATTTGCAATATAATTTTGAAGAAAAGATAAATAGACAGAAATTGCTTGATTTTTGCTTTAGCAAGACATTTATAAAGCAAAAAGTTAAAATATATATTCTAAATAATATACTTAAAATGATAAAAAGAAAAATATTGAAAACAGTTAAGCATTAGCTATCATTTAACTGCAAAAAAAGAAAAGAAACTAACAAAAAAAAAATTGTCTATTGAGATCAAAACAGATTATCTGTCTAGTTTACATAAATAAATGATTAGCCTTATTCTAAAATGCTTTAATATTAGGCAGAACAAGTTCACAGCCCAAAAAGTATATATATATTAGTGAAAAATAACAGATAAAAAAACAAGTTTATTAATAAGAAAGATTTTTTAACAAAAAAACTAGTAGAAAAAAAAAGAAGATAAAAAGTTTTGTAGACCAAAATACAAAAAAAATTAGACAAAATAAATAACAAAAACAGATACAACAGAAAATTAAAATTTTATTGATAAACAAAGAACAATCATAACAAAAACTATATGATTACTAAATTTAAAAATAAATGAACCAACTAAAACAAAATTGCTAATTTTAAAAAATTAGTAAATAAAGTTCAGAAACTTTATTTTTTAAAGGAAAGAAAATACAAAGAACATTATAATTATAAAAATAAAATAGACTAGACATGTGGCTATACAAATTTTGCTCAAATTTTAGAACAAAGAATTGTTTAACATATATTGTAAACAATATAATCTTAAATAGAACACAAAAAAAAAGTATGTGTTAAACAAATTTAGCCATTATTAAATATAAAACAGCATAGATTAAACAAAATTAATAAAAAACAACATAAGTTAAATGAATTACAAATTACTGTATCAAAGATTGCTAGGCATAAGAGCATAAAAAGAATTTTAAAAAATATAAAAAAGTCAAAAAATGCTTTCCTTTAACATTAATTTTTTTATACTTTTTAAATAAACTTTTAATAATTTTAATAACAATAAATCTACTACAGAACTTATCAATATAGATTATTTTACAAATTTATTACAAAGCTCTTAAATTACAAAACCTTTGTAAACAAGTACAATATTTAGATACTATTATTTGCAAAAACCAATAGTACTATTCTTATTCTTAATATAAAAATCTTATATATGTTGTCAACAACCCATAATAATAATCTATTAATAAAAATAAAAATAGATTTGCTTAACAATGCACCAAGTTAGATTTTCTCTGTAACAGTACCAATGATTATTATATCAACATAGAAAAATTGCTATATTAAGATTACTAATGCATACTAGTTAGTTGTCTGCTTCTTTAACTATAACCAAATATACTGTTTAGCTTATAGCTATTATTTAGAAGCCCTATTAGTAGACAAACTAAATCATAACAAGTCTATAAAAGCAAGTAAAATTAAACTTGAACTAGAACTTATCAATTGTTTAAAGCTATTAGCTATAAACAAATATATTAAGTAAAGAAACTGATTCTAAAACATATCAATAATATGAAAAAGTCAAATTTAATTAATTGGTTGATAAAGGATAGTAATCATAATGTAGTAGTTGGGTTGTTATCTTTCAAGTAACAGATCTAATATTCAAATCCCATCTATAATGAAATTTAAAAAATTATACCTGTGTTATAACAAACTGTCTCTTAACAATTGATTAGATTGGTGTATCTGTAACTTTAAGTTACACTATCTCAAATGTAAGCTTAGAGCATCTATGCAAAATGTAACATTACATATATATAGAGAAATGTATAACTGGTGTTGTATAAAACTTCAGTGCAAACCTATAATAAGACTACCAGATACAGTAAACTAAAGAACTGAAGAGTCAGAAACCTACTTAGAAATTCTTAAGTAAAAGAGATAGTATAAACTTTTTGACAATATAGTTAAATTGATAGAAGTCTAAGAAATACTTCCAAAGAGATAGGCAGATAAACTGGATAACAAGATATGTAAAGAAGCATATAACCAAGCAGGCTACCAGAATCACTAAAAAAAAAAAAATACATAAGTATATCACACTAGGCTATCTGAATTGGAAGTTGGAGGAGTTCTGTCAGTCCTAAGTAGTAGTTAGTAGAGGATAATAAAGAAAACATTATGATAATAAATACTGAGATTTTAGTGAACTTTACAAGAATAGAAATAGTATAACATAGTAGTTAAACAAATAACCTCTGTAATTGCAAGTATTAGACAACTATAACAAGTTATATAAAACTAGGTCAACTGTATATAAAACATAAAAGGTTCTAATAAGTTTCCTGTTGAGGAAAAACTAGTCCTAAGAGGCCTCAAAGCTATCAGAAATTTTGAATAGGTATAGTCTTGAAGATATTAACATAAGACATGATAGACTATATATGCAGAAGGTTTAAATAGTCAAGACACATAGTTGGCTTGCAGGTATAGCATCTAGTATAGAACCTGTATAGTAATATATAGATGGACTACTTAAATTAGACACCAAAAGTGCATGTATGGCTAGTTGTAACCTCCAATGTAAGGAAGTCTTTAGAGGCATCTATATTCAAATATATAAATAAAAACATTAATCTCTATAAATAGGAACTTTATAAAAAAAAAAAAATTTTAATTAGTTGACTTTTGTAAATAGTACAAAAATTGTAAAAATTTTGTAAAACAAAATTCTTAAAAGGAGGAAAATGTTACATATTATATAATAGTATTAGTAGTTATATATATATTTATTATTATATTTTTTTTTTTTTTAATATTAAGATGACCTCTTTGGTCTTTTGACTTTTATTAATCACTTATCAGTATTGTAGTTCAATAAACCACTACAGGAGAGTGTACAATTGGCTATATATATAAATTTTCTATATTACCTATTTAAGGAGTCTGTCTGAAGGTTCTCTACCAATTGCTATACCTAACACCTTTGCTTGAGTATTCTACTTTAAACCCTCTGAACCTGTAACCTGTGTTAACATCACTGGGTTATTTCAGATGCCCAGATCATTATCTTAACCTTAGGACTAATTTATCCTTAAGGTAAACCCCCCAGAGCCTTTTGTATCTATTTTTACAGCTGATCTAGATATTGCTATGGCAGAACCAACACTTGCGGTTAAGGATAATCATTAAACCGCTATGCTCTTGTAGAGTTCATACAAACTCCAGTATTTACTTCATAGCATATCTGAAATACTTTAGTATACTCCTGCTGGTTCATCAAACTCCTAATCCAGATAGCCTAATAGGACTTATAACCAGTCTATTAGTATATCAGGTTAGCTTGATATTCTTTTTCTCAAGCTCGATCTAGTGGCCTAATTGGTGGTACCCCTTATCTAGAGGTTTTTGCCTGTCCAGCTACTTCAACTTTGATATCCATTTTATAAGGCTAGCCTTTACAGTAGGACCGTCGAAGATCTGGCTACCTCTCTACTCGGGTCTTCCCAAATGAACTTCTTGTTACTTAATTTCAACAAATTTACATGGCCACAAGGACTTATCTAGTATTTGCACCGTCTAATTGCCAGTTTGCATTCCTTCATGTAATCACAACCTTGTCCCAAAGGACAATGTCAGATAACCTGTTACACAAATGCCCCATAACCTGCCAGTCATGCTAATGTGACCACTATTACAGGTATCCTAACCCAATCGTTAGTAACAGTTGCCATAATACGAGTATTACATAGGTGATTATCCAAATTTTTGCTATTGATGGAATTTGAACACCCAATCTACTACACAAAAGATTGACAACCTGATCACTTCACTAGGTCACCACACTCTTTATTATTGTATTTTATATATTATATTTATTATTAGTTATTAGTTATTAGTTAATTGATAGTTATAGGTGCTAATAAATAATATGTACTTGATTAACAGTCCTCTCTTCGCTGATCCTTATTTCTAAAAAAAAAGACAAAATCATTTTTTCAAGATTTTATCGAAAAATTACATATCAAACACCTGTTATAAGCTTAGGAAAAAAGGTCCAGCACAAGAAATTACAGTTATTTGTTTAGAACACCAAAGCAAATAACCTTCACAGGCAACAATAACGAAACCTTTCCAAAATTTTGATGAAATTTTTCTTACTTTTGGGAATTTGTTGTCGACTTGGAAAAATTAAAAGAGTAGAACACGTGACTGTACAAAAATAAACAAACAACAAACAAAACAAAACATGTTCCAGATAAGGAAAACACTAAGTATATTAAAAATACTTATACAATACTAACGTCACGTGTATTTTTTTGAGCAAATCTAGACTGATCAAATCAATAGATCAAAAGATAGATGCAAAAAACAGATATCATAGATTACATCAAGGGGCTGGGTGACAGAAACTGAAGTTATATAAATTGCAAAACTTTGGATCATGTTCTATCAACACCTACGAAAAGCCCAAGCAATATAGAATTTATTGCAAAAGATTTAGCATTAAATGATCCAAATCATATCACTCTAGATAATATGTTGCTTTATGGTCAAATCCTTGAAGCCTTAAAACTAGCAGAATTAGGATGGCTTGAAGAAGGAACAACAGACAAATGGGCCACCAAACTTAGATTTTTAAATCAAAACCCAGGTTCTATTAATTTTATTACTAATATGAATAAGGATGAAATTACCAAGAATCAAGAGAAAATGGATAAATTACTCAAAACAGACAAGTTAAAGGATATCTCCAACTTAGCAGGAAAAAAAAGACGAAAAGAAGAAGACTTAAAACAAAAAAATACAACTAACTCTGTTAAGCTAAATACAGAACAAACCAAAGTCGTTATAAAAGAAAACCAAACAAAAGACTGTGAGGAAAAAAAATTCAAGAAAGATTCAGAACCACCAAGGGACAACATACTTAACAATGTCCAAACAAATATTGAAAACCTTAACAAGAAGTTAGCAGAATTAGAAAAAGAAGTCTCAGATGATATCAACGCTGACTTAATCTTTCAAGACACAATAGAAGACAGCCAGTGGTCTCCAAGAAATAGAATTTGCGACAAAGCAAAATCATTCAAAACAAACATGCCAACATATGCATTGCCAGGAGAAACGAAAGAAGAAAAAGTTAAATATGTTCAATGGATTTTGGGAAGAAATTATCACATTAAGACAGTAAAAAAAGTCTTTAAGAAAGGAAATAATTGGATAGAAGTAGACTTCGATTGTGAGTTTAGTAGAGATATGATAATAAATAGAATTAGAGAAAAAGAAGGAGACTGGCTCAAACTTATTCCGGAAGAAATAAATAGACAAAGCAAAAATATAAATCAACAACTCAATGATGATAACAAAAAGAAGGCAAAAAAGGTTGAAAAACCAATAGAATCAAAAATAACAAAAGAAACAGAAGATAT
>CAJVQA010007090.1:0-14164 GCA_910591915.1 Cetraspora pellucida | reverse complement strand
ATTAAGTATGAATAGATGTATATTGTTTTTAGGACAGAAAGTTGTAAAGAAGAGGTTTAATTAGAAGTTTAAGAGCTATTAGTTTAATAAAATATTGAGAAATGTTGAATTGTTTGTTAGAGAAAAGTTGGTTTTAGTAATCTACGGAGAGAGTTAGGTAATTTGCATTCCACCAAGGCTTATTTAGATTTGAGTGTTAGTAATAATATATATAAGAAGAGTATGATATTTAATCTATTGAATAGTCCAAAGATCAATTTTAGTAATAATTTGTGATATTGAGATAGGGGGTAATGGTAGACTATGAAGAGAATTATGAGTTGAGTTTGTAGAAAGTATAGTTGAAGACTGTGCTAAACATGAAATACAGTATGAAATCTATAATTGTTTATATATTTGTTAATTTAAATGAAGAAGAAATTTAATAGAAAGAGAGGTGGCTATGTGGTAAGAAATAGAAGTATTATGAATAGTAGAAATAAGGTCAATAGGAACTAAGCCAGATAAAGTAGAAATAGGAGATAATATATAAGAAAAGTTGTGCAGTTTAAAACTATGAAGTGTAAGAATTTCTTGATATAGATTAGAAACAGAATTAGCAGACATGTTGAAAGCAGTAGTATTTAAAATGCATTAAGAGAATTAGAGATTAAATGATAAATTGTTTGAGTGGAAGGACAAAGAATCCAGTGTAGTAAAGAACTAGTTTATTTGCATTGATAGCAGAGAGGAGAGTAAGAAGAGTTACATTTGTAAAGAGTATAAGGAATAGGTAGTTCATCTAAGAGAATTTTAATATGAAAGGTTTTTAAAGTAAAGGAATGAAAACTTTAAGCAAAGTTAGAGACTTTTTGATTATTATTAATGTAAAGCAAAGTGGCTTCCCAATTAATATTAGATGCAATAGTAGACCATTGTTAAAAATAATGTTGAGATGTCCAAAGTGTTATAATATAAGCTTGACAGATAGTACAGATAGAGCATCAAATAGAGATTTCAATAGGAAATTAGTCATGAAATGAGGTATAGGCAGAGTTGTAAGGATTGTTAGTTAAGAATATTATAAAAGATAATATTTGATGACTATGAACAAGTTGGTTAGCAAGGTTATTAAATAGATCATCTTGGTGTGCAATAACTTTGTGAAAAGTAAGCTAAATGTTGTATAAGTTAATAAAGTTGATAAGAGTTTGCCAAATAGAGAAATATAGAGTATAAGTATAAGAAAGTTTAAAGGCTGATAAGTAAATACTGTGATATTTGAAGATAACAGATTGTGAGTCTGTAAAGATATGAACAGAACAGTTTCTAGGAACAATAAGAATTGCTGAAAAGATAGTAAGAATTTCAGTTTTAAAAGAGCATGGCCAAAGTTTAATTTGTGCCTGAAAAGAGTAAATAGTTGTAGAGTTATTAACTTGAACCCATCCTATATCTATAAAGTATTGAGAAGTACCAAGCTCAATAATAGTACCATCAGTATAAAATGAGATGGTAGTTAGATTGTAGTTAGAATTAGCAATAGACTGTAAATTGTCAGTAAGTTGGCATGATTGAAAGATGCAAGGTAATTGTTGTAGATTGATTGTCAATAAAGAAGGAGGTGAAATATATAAAGAATGTCAAATAGCTACAGAGTATGCAATGTCAAGAAAGTTGGCATGTAGGTTAAAAGTTTTGTCAGGATTAATACAACAAAGTAATTTAGTAACCAAATTTGTAGGAATAAAGATGATGCATTTGTTAGTAATTGTATTAGAGTTAAGATGGCATCCAAAACATATAGTAGTAGTAGAGTGAGGAGTAGAATAAGAGTTAGTAAACTGAAACTGGAATGAACAGTGCCAGTGAGTAATAAGAGTAAGGCCTGTGGAGCTGTTATGCCTTCTGGCCTTGCTAATAATGATTTGATTGTTGAGAACAGTAAGTAACCAGGACTTGGTATTAGAGTTAAAATGGCAAGTAGTATAAGAAAACTAGTTTGATTAAGATAGGTTAAAATGATCATATAATGTACATTGATAAGAATAACTTGTAGTAATATCCTCAAGAGTGGTAAACCATTGAGATATAACACCTTTAGAGAGTTTATTTAGTCTAGAAAAAATATGATGCCAATGTAATAAATATAAATTATCATAGGTGATAAGTTGGTCAAAAAAGAGGAGTTTGTAGTATCTAAGTTGTTTTTGGAAAACAGGGTATTTAGGATGAGATGAGAGAAGAGATTTTAGAAAAATAGTTCCATCATATAAAGTGTAAGGAATGTTATAAGTTGGATTAATTGAGAATGTTCAGCCAATATGTTTAATAAGCTGTATAATTTTAAAGTTTGTAGTTAAGCGATTAGGACCATCAATAATTGGATTGGGATAAGAGAAAATACTAATTGGAGACCAAAGATTGTTTTGTAATTATTGAATTTGAATATGAGTAGATGTGCCTAATAGATTAGGATTATTAAGTTATTTAAAAAGATTAGGAATATGGTATTGTAATTGAATGTTCCAAATATATTTAATGTTATAAATTTGTGTATGTAAAAGGGTATTAAAAGGTATTGTATAACAAAGTTTGGCTTTAAGTTTGACAAAGCCAATATGCTAAGTGAAACTTTTGTTGCAAGTTGATTAGTTAATTATAATATTTTGGAGTTAATATTCAAGAGTAGGAATAATCATTGTATTAATAATATAGCAAGCATGTGAGTCAATAATACATTTGGTTTTAATGATTTGAATTAGTTTAGAAGATTCAGAGATAAGTAGTTTTGTTTGTTTAGATTGTTTGTTGTTCAAAGTGAACCAACAACCTAAAAATTTGACAGTTATTTTAAAAAAGTGTAGGAGATGAAAATGGTTATTATAAGAGATAGGTATATAATGAGGTGAAGGATTGTTGGTAACCAAAATGGATTTTAAGGATTGACTTAAATATTGGCCATAGCATAAAAAGATTCAGCTATAGATAATAGTGTGATAATTCAGATTGTGATGAAGCAATTCAAAGAGTATCATCCATATAAGCCAAAACAGTGCATTTTTTTTGTAATAAATTAGATGTTTGAAGTTTGAGATTAGTAGTCCAAGAGGATTGTAATTTGTAACCAGGAGTGTTTGAGTATATATAGAAGTTAAGTAGATCATAGTAAATATGCCATAGCAAAGGAGTAATAGTTTTACTTTGGTTAATGCCATTGTGAACTGAATAGGATGAAGTTAAATTAAGGTTAGTTATAACTTGATTGTGACAGTCAGTAAGAAGGTTAGAGAGAATGTTAATAGTAGATGAAGGAAGTAAGAGGTAAGAGAGTGTATGTTTAAAAAAAGTAAAGTTGACAGAATTATAAGCTTTTCTCATATCTTGTGAAAATAACCAAATGTCCTTATGATTGTCAGATGCATCTTCAATAAGCTTGTTAAGAATATGGATAGGAATTGAGGTACTGTTATGGGAAAGAGCAATATAATTAAAAGATGAGAGGATAGAGTGAGTTGAAAATACAGAGCTAAGTTGATTAGTAAGAATTTTGGTATAGAGCTTGTGAATATGTTTGACAAGACTAATAGGTTAAGTAAGATTAAGATCACTATCAAAAGTGTTTTGTTTAGAGATAGGATAAATGTGACTGTGTTTCTATTGTTTGGAAATTCTGTTTTCAATAAGACAATAATTGAAAAGAGCAATAATTGCAGAAGTGCATAGAGGAATAATATGTTTGAGCATTTCATAACTAATGCCTGTATGACTACAGGCTTTGTTATTAGAAAGTTGGGAGAGAGTTCTTATATGTTCATCATTAGTAATAGGAGAATTAGAAGAATGATACCAAGTTGAATTAATGCAAGAGAGTGAGAAGTAGTATTGTTGCCAAAAATTATTAAAGGGAATTTAATTAATAGGTTTGTGTGCAGTCCAATTTTGAAAATGAGATTAAATATATTGTTTAATGATTAGTGGATCAGTAATAAGCTCTTGAGGAAGTTTTATATTAGTGAAGTGGACAGGTTGGTGATAATGATTAAGAATGCTGTTGATAGCCTGAGTAGGATGTGTTGTAATTTTAACACATCTTTTATTAGTAGCTTTGTTGATTTGTTGTCAAAATAAAAGAGAGTTTTCAAGATAGCAGACATGAAAAAGTTGTTTTCAGATTGAGTAAACATGTTAAAGCCAAGTTTGAATAGAGGTTGAATCAGTAGAGGTAAGTAATAAAAGGTCACATTGTGATTGTTTATTAATTTGGGAGATGTTTTGATTAATATAAGAGGTATTAGAATGTTGAGTAAGTTTTTTAACAAGTTTAATAATGTGACAAAGTTTTTAAGAGATAGATGTAGTAGGATACTGTGAGGTGAGTATTGATGGTTGTAGCTATGTTTGTGAGAAACTTTGTTAGGAATAGTATGAGTAGTAGAGTAAATAATAGAGCATTGAATTTTGTGCTAAGTAGTTTTAATGCTTTTATCAATTTCACTATTAATAGGAGTTTTGTGTAGTAAGAGTTGTTGGGATAAGATATCTGCAAAAGATTCCTAGTCCTCTGTAGACATAGCCTTGTAATTGAAGATATGGTAACTGATACCAGTATATTTATGTTGAAGTTTGCTATAGGCATGTGAGAATGTTCATGTGAAAGAAATGATTAGATAATTACTGGAGGTCGAGGTTTGGCTGTTATTAAGACTATAAGAGAAAAGAAATTATATATTAAATTGGTCAGTCCAAATATAGTCAATATGACTACTACTAGTATTCTTATACCAAGTGAAGTGTTTGTTGTTAAAATGAATCCCAATATTATATATATTGATGTTGTTAAGAAAATTAATAAGTTTGTATTTAGAAGAAGAACTGTGAATATTATCTTGTGTATTAAAATTACCAAGAATAATAGAGTGGATTTGAAGTTGGGATGCTTGTTGGATCCAGTTAATAACAGTGTTTTGAGTTTAATTATAAGTAGAGATATCAGTTGAGGACAAGTATACTGAAATGATGTGAAGCTTGATATTACTTTGAAAAAAATATCAAGTGCTATAGTACCTTCAGGATAAGTATAAATACTGTGAATATGAGGTTTAAGATGATTATGAATTATGATAGCAGTGCCTTCGATAGAAGTAGGAGAGTTAGACTAATAGTAGATAAAGAAATTATTATTGCAAAAAAAGAGATTAGTTTTGTTAGATATTTTAGTTTCTGTAATGCTTGCAATAGATATATCATGGTTAAGACAATAGTCTTGTCATGCTACTCTTTTGGTAGGTTCATTGAAGCCTCTAACATTATGTGTAATAATGTTAAGATGGAGATGATGTAAAGTTGGATTAGGTAAGAGTAAAGGAGAATTGTAATTAGAAGAAGTTAAAGAATGGTTGTCAAAAAGTAAGTCAGATGTAATAGAAATAGAATTAAAGGAGTTAGATCTAAAAAGTAGATTGTAGAGTAAAGAAAGAAGATATAGAACAATAATAATGTAATCTGGTAAAAGAGTGTTATTAGGAAGGTATATGTGGGTTTCATTATAAGATGAATTAACAGAAAATGTAATACTAGATATAGTTTTGTTATTATTATATTTGTCAATATGTTGAATTAGATTTTGAATAGTTTGACTATAAGGAAGAAGTGATAAATTGTAATAATAAAGGAATTTATTAAAGCATATATAAAGATCATAGGGAATTAAAGATGTTGTAAATGATCTTTCAAAATTGTCTTCTACAGAGTCAATTACCATATGCTCAGCTCTCACAGCTGTGCAAAGTACTATAGTCTGCCCTATACATTGGGTCTGGCTGTCATTATCCTGGCCTTCCATATAAATAGACTTGTCCATCTGTTTACTTATTTCATTCTCCTTATTAACTACACTGGTTGTATCTTTTAATAAGATGATAGCTGCTTCAATGTTGGTTATAGAAGACAAGGAACTTAAAAAGAAGATTGTAAAAAGAGAGAATCAAGAATGAAAACTAGTTGGAAGTCGAGATTAAATTTTTTTGTTAAAAATTTTTTAGCTACTGAATAAGCAGTATCATTAAAATATTTAACAATTTGTAGTTAAGTTGGTTTTTGGTTTTTTATAATATCAAAATATGTAATAATTTGAGCAAGAAATTTGGTATCAATAATATTTTTTGTTAGGAGGTTTATAGCCTTTTACTTGGACAAAGATTGTATATTGTGATTTTTAGCAGCAGTTTGGTAGTAGAGTAAGAGATAGCAATAAAAGTAATAATTATGATGTTTGGAATTAGTTTTAACTTTATTTTGTTTACAAACAAAGTTTTCAGCTTGATCAGCTAGTTTGTTCAGAGCTTTGGTAGGAATAGGTTGGTTGAATGAGGCAGCATGTTCTTTGTTTTTATAAAATAAGATGGTATTAAGAGTTAGGTGAATCCATGTTTCATCATTCTGAGATAGGAATAATGAGCATAATTTGGTTAAGATGTTATTAAAAAGTTTAATACTATCATGAAATTTTTTATCATCAAGATATTGACATTCTTTGTTGTCACAAGGAGACAATGGAAGTTAGCAATATGAGATGTTTCTTTATGTCACTCATGAAGTAAGTTAGGTTTTTTAAAGATGTAAGTTTCAGGAAGGTATTTAGAGAGTTGAAGAATAAAATATTAACAAAATTGAATTCTAAGGGAAGTATGAACTTCTTTTTTGTTAATATTGGAAGAAAATTGTTTACTATAGGGAGGATAGTAGATTTCAAACCAGGAATTAAAATAGTCAAGAGAGTTTTTGAGAGATGGAATGCAAAATCTTTTGCGAAATAAAGTTTTAGAAATATTAAAAAAAAGCTTGATATTGAATCGAGCATCTGATTGAATGATAAGATATTTTTGGTCAAGATCAGCAGTTTGAATAAAAGATTCAATTTGAATCTTTTAGGTTTAAGTTTAAATCTTTGATGAATTTTTGGTAATTAATTGATTGGTAGTTATTGGATAAAAAAAGATGAAGTCATACAAGATTGAGGCAGAGTTGGTGGTGGTTATGAGCAGTATATAGAGAGATGATAATTGGTGAGACAAAGATTCCAAGATAATTAAGTTTTGTGAAAAAGACAGTTGTAAATTTAAGAAATAGATTTTTGAGAATAGATTCAAGAAGATCAAAAGGAATAGTAACACTTTTGTCAATATTAGGATTGCTATTATAGATGAGATTAGTTAAGAATTCAGGATGTTGTTCAGTTATGATTTGAATAATATAATAGAATAATCTTTTGAGTGCTGGTTGTGTAGTAGTAGCTGGCTCAATTTCCTTATCAAAATAGAAATCATAGAGAAATTTTTTAAGGCAAGTGAAGAGTTGAAGAGAAAATAAGATTTGCAGCTTTTTATTAGATTGTATTTCTTCAGTAATCAGAAAATTTACAACCCAGTTATCCTCAAACCTAATTATAAATACAGATTTATTTATTTTATATTTAATCTTACATTCTATTATATGTAGAATTAGATTTTGGTTTGAGAACACTAGAATATAATTAAGAAGAAGATTTGTTAAGAGTATGTTCAGATTGGTTAATATTACTAATATGTTGAGATTAAGGTTAGAGGTATCAAGAGTGTTAGTAGTAGGAGGTTGGTTAGTAGTAAGATTAGTATTAGTAGTTGTAGAAAAAAAAGAATCAATAAGATCTAAAGAAGTTAAGATCTGGTGAGAAGATGTTGTAAGATGATTAGTAGTTTGAAAGGATTCATATAAAATGTTTTGAAAGGTTTGAATAAAGTTTTTCTTGGTTTTGAATGAACTAGCTTTATGTTAAGATAAGGCAGTCATATAAGTAAGATGATAGACTTTATTATTTTTGGAAATATATTTTTCAGTAAAATAGTGGTGCTCATTTCTTTTTATACAACCAATAAAAGAGAGCATTTAGAGTAAGTATAGTAATATATATCAGATATAGGAGATAGAGAGAACCTGTCAATATAGGAAGAGAGATTAGTTATAAGTTCTTGAGTTGTTTTGTTAATTTTTTTAGAGTTGCTATTGATATGAGCAGTTGTAAATTTGATAACTTGAGTATAATTGGTATTTGAGATAGAAATGAATTTAATATAATATTTACCATAAAGACAAGTAATTACAGAAATAGAAATAGAAGCTTTAAAAAAATGTATAATCTTATTAGATCTAAGATTTTTTATTAAGCAAGAAGTGGGTTGGGCTTTGGGAAGGATTGGGTGGTCTTATTATTGTTATTTTCTTCATAGAGAGTAATTCCAAAACTATTAGAAAAGTTTTGGTAGAAGTAAGCAAGGTCTGTTTTGTTAGTCTCTTGTTAAGTTAAGATAGGCATTATTAAATAATAATAAATTAGATAAAGATTTTTTAGACTTAGATATATTTTCTAAATAGAAAGTATAGTTAGAAAAATCAATTTTACAAAGATTATAACTAAATGTGAGGGTTATAGTTTAAGGATGTCACTGGAATAACATAAAAGTGTAACAGAGATGGATAGGGTCACTAATGTGACTTGGGTACTGAACACAAATAGGATTTGCAGTGAAAATTATTGTGTAATATTAATAAGAGCTAAATATGAAAATGTTGATTATATAAATGAGTTTCTATTAATAGGTTGGTTACAAAATGATGGTATAAGTTAATAAGGTATGGATTAGGAAGTGATGATATGGTTATATGAAAACTATGTAAGGAGAAAAGGGAACAGAGTGAGAACAAAAGATAAAAAAGAAGTTTTATAAGAGAATAAATATTAAATTTAGTTGTAGTTTGGTCAATATTGAGTCAAAAATCTTCGTTTAGAGCTTGTTTTGATCAGGTAAATGTATATTATAACTTTACTTAAGAATATAAAACAGGTTAAAGTAGTAGAAACTGTAAAATGGTTAAAAGTTGTTAACTGGAGGCCAAAGGCTGTTAGTACAGTTTTCTCAATAAGTTTGAAGTATAAAAACTTAAAATTTGCAGACAAGATATAAAATAGTGTGTTGAACAAGTTTATATAGAAGCCTAAGACAGATTGTCTTAGTAAAATAAATAGTTATAAGTATTTTTTGATGAATGAATTTTTTAGTTAATTTTTGTACAATGGATTTGTAAAAAGAGTTGTACTTAGAGCTTTAATATAATAGAATTTATTCGATTCCAAAATATAATATATTTAATAATGACTTAAGCCTTACTTACACTATTAGTCTTATTGAATATATTTAAAAAGTCTATACAAAAATTATTACTACTAGAATCAGTATTGTATTTTCTCAATATTCTATATTTTTATTTTATAATTATGTTGCTCTACCTAATAACAATATATCTAGACCACTTTACATACTTAATAACCTTATTAAAGATGCATTTTATAACAACAAATTAATTTAATTTTTATCTCAAGATATGAGTAAAGCATATAACTCAATTAATCTTAGTTTTCTTCAAAAATCCTTACAATGTCTTGTTCTCCTATATTATATTATAAATATAATTATTAATATTCTTCATAATCAACAAAATTAAATTATTACAAACTTTAAACTTACTTCATTATATTCTGCATATAATGATATTGATTAGGATGAAACTATCAATTTTCTTTTATAAAAAATCTACTATAACCTACTTATCTTATATATTTATGACAACTTTAAAGATTATACTACACAAGTCTCTTAGCTAACTAATCTAAAACATCAAATACACAATAAGATTATCTCACATTGCTCATTTCTTACTTATATAAATAACACTCTTTAGATTGCATCCTTATAACAAGAACTATTACAAATTCTTTTTATAACTAAATTATTTTTTAACATGTCTAATATATATAAATTAATCTTTCTAAATTTGTGAATTTAAGGAATAGGTTTTTGAAAATAAATTCAAGGAGATCAAAGGGAATAGTAACACTTTTGTCAATATTAGGATTGCTACTATAGATAAGGTCAGTTAAGAATTCTGGCCATTATTCAGTTATAATATAGATAATATAATAAAATGAGGCCTTGAATACAGGTTGAATAGGGGTGGCAGGTTTAATTTCTTTACCAGAATTAAATTCATAAAGAAATTTTTTAAAAAAAATGAAGAGTTGAAGAGAAAATATAGTTTGTAATTTTTTGTTAGGTTGCATTTCTTCAGTAATTAAAAAATTTGTAAGCCAGTTATACGTAGAATTAGATTTTGGTTTGGCAAAACTAGAGTAGGTTTGAAGAGAGAGTTTGTTAAAAATATTGTTAGGTGGGTTAGTATTGTTAGAATTATTTAGGTTTAAATTAGTATTAACAGAAATATTAGTAATTAGAGGTTGATTAGAGATAGAGTTAGTATTGGTAGTTGTAGCAAAAAAGGAGTTGATAAGATCAGAAGAAGTAGAAGTTTAATGAAAAGAGGTAGTAAAGGGATTGGCAATATGAGAGGATTCATGTAGAATGTTTTAAAAAGTTTGAGTAAGGTTTTTCTTGGTTTGAGATAAGTTATCTTCATGTTGAATGAGGCAGTCATACAGGTAAGGTGATAAACTTCATTGTTTTTAGTAACATATTTTCGTTTGGATTGTAGCAATCATTTCTCTTGGTACAGCCAATTGGAAGAGAACATTTGGGGCAGGTATGATAATGTACATCAGGAATACAAGATGAATGAATATTGTCAGTTAAAGAAAAGAGATTAGTTAGAAGTTGTTGGGCTGGTTTGTTGAGATTCTTTTTTATATTACTATTAATATGAATTGTAGTGAATTCAGTAGCTTAGATATAGTTAGTATTAGTAGTTGAGATAAATTTAGTGCAATATTTGCCACAAAGACAAGTAATTACAAAAGTAGAAGTAGGGGCTTAAAAAAAGTAAGTAATTTTGTTAGATTTGAGGTTTTTAGTTAAACAAGAAGTTGGTTTGACTTTAAGAGAAATTGAACAAGCATTGTTATCATTTTTTTCTTCATAAAAGGCAATTCCAAAACTGTTAGACTAGTTTTGGTAGAAGTAATCAAGATCTGCAGTATCAGGATCTTAGTTGATTAATGTAGGCATTTTTAAAGTTTGTTATAAATTAAATGAATATTATATTAGAAATTTAGAAAAATTTCTAGTAGTTGGATAATGATTTTATAAGGGTGGCTGATAGAAACAAGAATTGTATAATTGAGGTATTACAGATGTAATACTGGTGTGTAACTAGAGTGATTAGGTTACAAAGATGACTTAGATACTGGTACAAATAAGGTTTGCAACACAAATTGTTATGTACAATTAATAATAACCTAATAAAAAAGTAACTAATTGTGTTCAATGAATTTCTATAAATAGATAAAGCACAGGATTTTGGTGCAAATTAATAAAGTATAATTTAGGAAATAATGATATGGTTATATGAAAACAATGTAAAAGAAAAAAGAAATAGAGTAAGAACAAAAGGTAGAAAAAAGTTTTTGCAAGAGAGTAAAAGATAAATTAGCTGTATCTTAGCCAATATGAGGTCAAAATTCTTCTTTTAGAGCTTGTTTTGACTGGTCAAATGTGTGCTACAACTTTAATTAAGGGTATAAGATATGTTATTGCAGTAAAAACTACAAGAATATTAAATTTTTAAAACTGAAGGTCAAAGGTTGTTAGTACAGTTTTCTCTGTGAGTTTAAGAGAAAAATTTATAATATTTTTAGGTTATGTGTAATTAATGAACTAAACAAGTTTACTTAAGATGTCAGGACAGGTTGTCTTAGTAAATAAAAAGAAATAAGTATTTTAAGATGAATGATTTTTTAGTTAATTTTTGTGCAATGGATTTGCAGAAAGAGTTTTTTTTATTTTCTATATCTGGTTTATTATATATATTCTGATATAGTGAATATATATATAATTTTATAAAATATTTAGTTTACATAATATGCTTTCAATAAGAACTTATATCTAAATTATTTAACAAAATTACAGTATTTACTTTATATATAATATATACTATTAATTTATAATTTAAGTAGTTATTATATATATAGTTTTATTAACTTTGTTAAAGTAAAATAAAAAGTTTATAAAAAAAATTATTTTTATATTTTAAAATCCATTGTGTAAAATATAAATCCTAATTTAATAGGCATGTGTTTTTTTATATATCAACTAAATAAATATGAATCTATTATACAATATATTAGAATATTTGAAACATACAATAATAAATAAATAAAATATAAATAAGTTGTACTATTCAAGAAATCTTTAAAATTAATTGTTTTATTCTTAGTCATCAATATTTTTAGTTCAAAATTAGATAATATTAAAAATGACAAATATTACATTTAAATAAATATTATAAAATATTACTAATCTAAAATAATAAATAAGACTCATAATTAAGAAAGTAAGTAATATTAAGTAAAAATCTAAAATAATAATTAAAAAATTATTATTCTAAGTTTTTATTTGGCACACTTATATATTAGTATACTTATATATTAACCCATTTTAGATACAATACTTTACTTTATAATATGTTTTAGTAAGAAATAAATACCATAAATAATTTTCTGTATAATAAATTTCTATTTTATTTCATCTTATTATTATAAAATATAAGAATTAAATATTAATTTTTATTTATTAAAAATTTTAAATTAAACCTTTTAAACTTATTAAGTATATTTTCAAAAGAGCAAACAAGTAAAACTATAGTCTTTAAAGTTTTAGATTTATAATAATAATAGTCAAATGCATCTTTAGAGTTTATAGTAACTACTACAATATTAGCAATAGTATTAGAAAAAACAATGCAGAAAGACTATATTTTTTGTAAATATAATATAATTAGATTTATTTTAAAAAAATATATTATAAAATAAATTTAGATTCTAAAAAAACTTTTATTCTATTAATTAGATAAAATTCATTGTGAATTAATTTCTTAAGTTATCAAAAAAATATTTAAATAAAGCACTTTAAATTATTATTTGGATTATGTAATTAATTGTCTAACAGTAATAATCTGTCATAGTAGTATTATTTGTATAAAATAATACTACTAATAAAAATATTTTTAAAATTTCTTGATATATAAAGAATTCTAGAATAGATATAAAGCATTAGTTACTAAAACTAAATAGTGTATAATATTTACAGTACAGTATATGCAATTCTAAATTACTTATCTTAAATAACTTGTAAATAAAATTTCTTACAAATTTAAGATAACTAAAATAATTTAAAAAGAATTTAAGATTTCTCATTATATATAATAAATTATATTTAACTGTCTCTAGAATTACAGTTATTCATTGTTAAAAAATAATTCTAGACTTATTAGTTTTATTTGTTATATAATTAAACTTGAAATTTTTTTTTAAATAAGTTTATAACTTTTGAATTTCCATTTTTAATATATAGATTTTTGATAGATTAGCTAATAACAATTTAATTTTTCCTAAGCCTTTCATTGCTGTATTAATTAAGATTTTGATTGGTGATATTTTCTTATTATTTTCATTATTTTCTTAAAACATAACTCGAATTTCTTAATTTGATAAAATTGTAGTTGGGATACAAATTATTAACTCTTTTTGACAATCATTTATACCAAATTTCAGCTACAAACATTTGATTCTTACTTAATATTTTATTAAGTAAACTGCCATTAGACATCTAAATAAAGTTGTTTCTAACACAATTTTACATTTAGATGATCAAGTTTTATATCTCTAAGTTCCTTTTTAACAAAAATATATTTAACAAACTAAAAAATGTTTTTATTTAATTTATCTTAAAATTTACTAGATTAACTGCTCTGATGACTTAGAACAAACTAAAAGAGCTTATTATCAGTTTTATTTTGATATATATATTATTAAAAACGACCTAAAATTGACCAATTTATCAATAAATTCCTTTAAACACTTCCGCAAAACTTTGCATTTTATTTTTATAATTTTTTTTTACTTTTTGGAAGGGCTGTCTTTGGTCTGCCTCATCCAAACTCACCCAAACAGGATTACAAATCAATATTATATTATTTGAATTAATCTGTATTGTTTACAAATTTTTTTTTTTTATTTATAATATCAAGTAGGAAAAATTGATAATACATAAGCATGTCAATCAGACATAATTGTATAACTAAATATTATTCCTAAACTATGCTATTGTTGCTATATATATAATGACATCTAGCATGATAT
>CAJVQA010007089.1:0-14165 GCA_910591915.1 Cetraspora pellucida | reverse complement strand
TAAACTAAAGATAATATAAAATATAGATGCTTCAAATCACATAAATGCTATATGTTTGATATGTATAACATTTCGCATAGTAATCATTCAACCAATCAGATCGCAGCTTTCTTATTAATTTGGTTATTGGATTCGATCTTTGTGATCCTATGATCAGAAATGGATGATCTATACCTCGTTAGAATCGTCTTAGTGAGCTGATTCGAATGGTGGTAGTTTTATCGAATTCTGTCCAGTGGTTCAAGAGTTATGGTCGTTTTTGTAGGTTAACAATAGAATTGTTATGTTTCAGAATACTAGTAAATGACTACAAGTTGTTTTGAAGTTATTGGAGTCTAATGTAAGTAATTATGCCTAATAAATCAGAAGAATTTAGTTTTTTGATAAAGTTTGTAATATAATGTTGTAGTTGAATATCCCATATATTATAAATATTGTATAGCTGAGGATTAAGTAGTGTGCTAATAAGAATTGTGTGACTAAGTTTGACTTTATTTTTAACAAGACCTATATGACTTGTAAGAATTTTGTTTCATGTATATTGATTAAAAACAATGTTATGAAGACAGTATTTGATTGTAGAAATAATAACAGTATTTATAATATAACATACATATATATTAGTAATTTGTTTAGTGCTTGCAATTTTGACAAGATGTAATAATTCTGAAATGATAAGTTTGGTTTATTTGGCTTTTTTGTTATTAAGTATAAACTAACATCCAAGAAATTTAAATAGTTCATTTGGTAAATAAAGTTTAAGAAAATAGTTGTTATATGTAATAGAAGTATAGTTTAATTGTTTATTATTAGTTGTAAGTATCTATTTAGAAGGATTAATTTGTATATTAGCTATGTTAAAAAATGATTTAGCTGTAGAAAAGATTTGTAATAGTTCTTGTTATAAGAATGCAATTCAAATAGTGTTATTCATATAACCAAGAACTGAGTAGTGTAAGCTAAGCTTATTATGTATTTGATGTTTTAGATTAGTTAGCCAAAAGACTTGTATAATATAATTTTTAAAGTTGTTATAAATATATGAGATAAGTGGATCATAGTAGATTCTTTATAAAAGAGAAATGATATTTCACTTTGATTAATACTATTGTGTACAGAGTATAATAGAGTAGTCTAAGATTTGTAATAACTTGATTTTGTCAATTATGAAGAATATTAGTAATAGTATTTATAATAAAGTAAGGAAGGACAAGATGTTGCAAAGATTTGTGAAAAAGAGTAAGATTAACTAAGTCATATGCTTTACTCATATCTTGAGATAAAAGTCAATTGATTTGTTGTTGCATAATGCATCTTTGATAAGATTATTAAGTATATGGATTGGTATAGATATGCTATTGTTAGATAGGGCAACATAATTGTATAGTAAAAGTATAGAATGTTAAGAAAACACAATACTGATTCTAGTAGTAATAATTTTTATATAGACTTTTCAAATATGTTCAATTAGACTGATAGGGCAAGTGAGGCTTAAGTCATTATTAAATATATTATGTTTTGAAATCAGATAAATTCTATTATGTTTCCATTGTTTGAAAATTTAATTTGAATTAAAGCAACAGTTAAATTGGGCTATAATAGCTTTAATACAGATAATATTGCAAGTTTAAGCATTTTATAGCAGATACCTATAGGTTCACAGGTTTTTATATTAGGAAGTTTTAACAAAGTTTGGAAAACTTCTTTTTCTGTTATAGGAGAGTTGAGAGAGTTATACATTGAGTATTAATATGTAGTTGTAGTTAATACTGTATATGCTAAAAGCTGTTAAACAGTACTTGGTCAGTTGGTCAATATGCAGTGCAGTTATAAAAGTGAGATTGTATATGCTATTTAGTAAGTTTAGAGTCTGTAATAAGTTGGTCACAAAGTTTGATGTTGAAAAAATGAATAGAAGCTTTGTATTGATTAAAAATACTGTTAATAACTTATTTAAAGTGTGTTAAAAATGTTTCGCATTTCTTTTCAGTTGCTTGTTAAATTTGTTTATAAAATAGTAATGAATTTTCTGTATAGTAAGTATAATAAAGTTGTTTTTAGATATCTTGTACATGTTGGATCTATGCATAAATTTGAAAATAATCATTTGAATTAAGAGTTTGAAGGTCACAGTAGAATTTATTATTAATAATTTTAATTCTAGAGTTTATTATATTCATGTTAAGGTTGTTGTGAGTGTTTTTAACAATTTTTATTAGATGTCCAAGCTCTTTAAGTAATGTGTAAATTAAGATAGAATTAGAGAAATATTAATAATTGTAGCTATATTTACAGGTTTTTTTTATTAGAAATAAAATATATTGTAGTGTTAATTATTGAATATTAAATTTTGTGTCAAGTAGTTTCAATGCTTTCATTGGTTTTGCTATTGAGTGATATATTATAAAGACTAAAATTGTAAAAAAGAAGGTCAGAGAATTCTGTTCATTTGTTAGTTGACATAGCTTTGTAATTGAAGATTCTGCGATTGATGCCAGTATGATAACGTAGGGTTTGCTATATAATTAATGAAAGTCCAAATAAATGTAAGAATAGAATAGTTAATAAGTATTAAAATATTACTATTATCAAGTTTGTATAAAAGAAAGAATTGAAAATTGAATAAATTAGTCCAGATATAATTAATTTGGCAATAACTAGTATTATTTGACTATGTAAAGTGTTTGTTATTAATATGTGTATGAAGATCAAATATGTTAAAGTGATGTAATGTAAATAATAATAAGTTTAAATTTAGATAATGAGCAATAGATACTATCATGTGTATTAAAGTCTCCAAATATTATTAAATAAAGATTGTATTGAAAAGCTTGTTGGATCCATGTAATAATAGTATTTTGCATATTGTTGCATTTTTGTATATTGGTAGAAGAAAGATAGATAGTTATAATTCAAAGTTTAATTTTACTTTTGAAAAAGAAATCTAAAATAATTACTTCATCAGGTATGTTTGGCAGTTGTGTATGTGTAGTTGTAAATGTTTTTGAATCATAATAGCAACACCTTCTGTTGAACTTTTTAAATTGGCCTAAAAGTAGGTAAATAAGTTGCTATTATAAAATTAAAAATTAGTACTGTTAGTAATTTTGGTTTTAGTAATACAAGAAATATAGATATTATTGTAAAGACAATAATTTTGCCAAGTTTCTCTTTTAGTTACTGTATTATAACCTCTAATATTGTATATACAAATATTTAAATAAAGGTTATATTAAGTTTGTGTAGATGTAGATATTTGTAATATAGTATGGCTATTAATTAATAAATCAGATAAAATAAAAGTGGAATTAGAGAAATTTAATTTAAGAGAAAGGTTGTAAAAGATAGAAAGAAGATAAGATGAATAACAGTATAACTAGATCTTAGACCTAGGTGTTGCTCTGGAGCTAGGCTTTAAGTATTTGTAATTTCAGATTCTGTAATTATTTAGCATTAGTTAAAAAATAATATAATATTTAATTTATAATTTTTTAGCTCTTAGTTTTCTTAATTTTAGATTTAAGCAATGCTTTGAAGCTATATTATAAGTGCTTTTAATCTCAAATTATATTATTATTTATAGTTTTTTTAGCTCTAAAGTATAGGTCATACTTTAGAGCTAAGTCATAAGTATTTAAAATCTCAGACTTAGATGATGTTCTGAAACTAAATTTTAAATATTTTAAATCTTAGATTTTGTAGTTATTTATTTTAATAAATAATAAAATATTTATTTAATTTATAGTTTTTTAGTTTTTAGTTTCTGCTATACTTTAAAGCTAGATTTTAAGTTTTCTAATTTTTAAATCTAAATAATATATAATAGTTAGATTTTAATTTATTTTAAAAAAAATACTACAATTAACTCATGATGATTATTATTATCTCTATTTTTAAGATTAGGGTGCAGTTTGAGACAAAAGCAAGAATTAGATATGATAATTCAAATTTTAGATTATATAATGTTTTCAGGAGTTCTGAACATTTTTACTTAGTTTATCTGACTTTTGTTTCTTAGTGTGTTTTTTGAGATATAGATTCTAGATGATAATTACTATAGGTTATAGTTAGTAATATTCTTATTTTAATATTAATAAATAAATTTAAATTAAATAATTTAAATATAAATTAGATTTAAATAAAACTAATTTAAATATATTTTAATTTATATTATATTTATTTAAATTTAAATTAAATTTAAATAAGTTTAACTTAGATTTAAGTAAATTTAAGTTAAATTTAAATATAAATTAAATTTAAATAAATTTTAATAAACTTAAATTAATTTTAAATAGAATGAATCTAATTGTGACAACCTGTTATACACTTATTTATAATAACTTAATTAGTATGACCAATAAAAATAACTAAAACTTTATGTAACTCAAACTCTAACTCTAACTACTATTGGCTAATCTGAGGTTGTTATGTGTAATATATTGTTATATGTAACATGTTGTTATGTGTAACATATTGTTACAAATATATTAATTCTTTTAAATAAATTTAATATAAATTTATTTAAATTTAAATAAATTCAAATTAAATTTAATTAAACTTAAATAAATATAAACTAAATTTACTTAAATCTAAATTTAATATAAATAAATTTAATTTAACTATTTAACTTTAATTAATTTAAATAAATTTAAATTAAATATATTATATTTAAATTATTTAAAAAAATTTTAATTAAATTTATTTAAACAAATTTTTTTTTAACTATCTCCAATGCATTACATCATGGGGCACTTGTGGTGCTCTAATTTTCTTTATTAACTTTAATGTTTGGAACCTACAGGTTTACATATTTAGTTGCTACATACATCACCTATGGTGTTCCTTGGCCCTACCATACTACATTATTAACAAGTTTATCACTATTGTGATAACCTGGGTCCTTGGCCCTGTAGTGTAAGACCCCTTATTTGAGTCTGCAGTTCTCTATCAATAATGGTTCTTCTAGGTTCCATTTCCTTATCTCTATTGCCTTTTATGTTAATTTTCTAATCTAGGATCCTTATGTTATCAATGTTTCTTGTCAGATTATCTCCTTATTTGGGCATCATGTAACCCTGTGGCTATGTCACTCAACTTGTTCTTGTGTAGTACTTTGTCGAAATTGGAAGTAGGCAATCCCTGTAGATTATTCATTCTTGTAATATTCTTGTCCAGAAGTAGAAGTGAGAATCTCCTTAAAATCATAACAATTGTGGTCCTAACACAACTTTTTTTCCCTCAGTTGGAATTGAACTGGCAACCTTACGAATGTGACCTAGGAGTGCTAACCACTGCACTATTGACCCGCAGGTCATTTAAACACATTTAAGTTTAAATAATTTTAAATTTTTTTTTTAAATTAATTTTTTTTTTTTTTTTTTTTAAGAGTGAGGCCTGGACTTGGTCTTTATTGAACAATTTGATATTACATTAATAAAAATAAGTTATATAAATTATTACATGGACCTATAGCTAGGACTAATTTATTCTCAGTTCAAAACTCTACTAGAGTAGGCTGTCAGACTTCTTCTAGGTTTAGTGTTGCAATGCAAGATGTAAATATGTTAGTAGTAAAAAAAATAGTTATCCATTTTTTATATTTTGTTGTAGCTACTTGGTCTGTGGCTGGGTGTTCTAAAGTTGTGATTGTAAGTGTATTTGTTAGTAGTTCATTCTGATGCACAGCTTTGCATCTTTCTATCTATATTTGTTTGTAAATATTATTTGATATTTTATGAAATAGAATAACAAGCATGTTTGAATTAATATTGCAAATTGCAGGTGGGTTGTTTGGAATTAATCCTTATAATCTAAGAAGATTGTGTATATTGTTTGATATTTAAAAGAGTTGTTGTAATAAGGTTGATATATTTTGTAGTTTAATTTTGTTTTTAGTAAGGAATTTGGAGATAGTTTGTTAAATCACTTGATTTAAAGATATAGGATTTGCTGTACATTCGAGCCAGTAAAAGTTGTTTTTAATGTGCATAGAGCAATGATTGCAAGTAGGATTGGTATATGTTTTAGGCTTTCTGTAGTATAGCTTTAATAGGGTTGGTAGCTTATCCAGTAAAAATTTAATTTTGAAACTTTTTAATCATAAGAGTTTGAAATAAGTAGTGCAGATATTAGATTTGTTGTTATAGTTAAGAAATTTGTGTGTTGAGTTCCAGTTGGTATTTTTATGAATATCATTTCAATGTTTAGTTCTGTTGAGAACATGCCATTTTGCTGTATTTGTTGCATTTTGCAAGTGTCTAATGAAATGATGGGTTTTGTTTTCAATTAGTGTATTGTTTCAGATAAGGTAAAAATTGTTATTGTCAAGTGCATAAGATTAAATGTGCAGTTTGTATTGTTGTATATTGGTAGACAGGTAGGTTGTTCTATTATATAGAGGATAGTTGTCAGAGTTTTCAATATAGATACCTTTAATTTTGGTACCTTTACAAGCAATTATAGTCTGTAGTAGTAGTTTGAGTAGCCAATAGTTGTGTTTTTAAAGGGTAAGAGTGAAATTTGGTGTTGATGCAAGAAGGGAGTTAATTTAGTTAATTGTTGGTTTATGAGTTATATGAACTATTATTTGACAATTTTGTGAAGCTATCAATAGAATTGTTATAATTTTAATAAATATGCATATGTTGTAAAAGGCCAATGTGTAATTTGGAATGAGAATATTATATTAGTTGGTGTAAGAGTCTAGGTGAATTGAGCTTGTGACTGTGGTGTATTTGCTTGGATTATAGTTGCATAAAGATATAGTTGGAGTTTTTCAGCCTGTGAGTTAATTGTTGTAAGGTAAGATAGTCATGTAATAGCGATACTTGGTAGGAATATTTGATATAGCAAATTTTTTTGAGTCATTAAGATAATAGGTAGTTGTGAGTTTTGGTGAATAACTAAGGTAATAGATAAGTGTTAAGGTAAGGTTTTCTTTTTTAACTGTAAAGAAAACTGTGTTAAGTTTATAATAATGCTGTATTAGATCATTAATATCTGTTTGAAGAACCTTGGAGCTGGATACTTTAATTACAATATACTAAGATGTAGTAAGTGTGATTATGCATTGCTGACTAGTATTAGCAGTGCAGATATATTTGCATTGAAGGCATTTAGTAAGTGGTGCTTTGTGCTATAGTTCAGATAGTGGCATTCGATAATGTTTTATGTATATTTTATTGTTTGTATTAGATGTTTTTTGTATTTTTCTTATAATTGATGTACTTTTAATTTTGCTAAGCATCTAGGCATTTCTCTTTAGTGCTATAGAGTTTGTGATAAATGGGTTGGAAGTGATAGTAGGAATGTATAGTGTAGTAGTTGCAGAAAAGGTATGTTGGAGTTCCTGAAACCATTTGGGAATGCATTCTCTTGATATTTTTTATATTTTGTATATAATACACTGCTATAAAAAAAGCTGTATATTTGTGTGATTAGTAAGTTGTTTAATAGCAAAAATGTTTGCTTTGTTGGTTAGTGACTTGATTTGTGTTGGTTTAGTACAGTGTTTGATTAATGTATCAATTAAGATGCCTTTGTATGTAGTTGGTATTGACCAGAGATTAGGAAGGTTTTGGATATTGATTCCAAGTTGGTATGCAGTTCTGATAGTTTGGGCTATAAGTGTATTATGAAACTTTGTAGATAGTATATAATTTGGAGAATACAAAATGTTATTAGATGAAAGTGAAGATGTTGTAATAAGATTTTGATTGATGGGGCTGTTAGTGAATTGTTTAGTTGTATATGAAGAAAAGAGATATGGTTCTATGCTTGAATGTCTGTTAGGCTGTGTAGGTTTTTATTTGTAATAAAATATAATAGAGTTGGGTATTGTTGAGGCCAGTCCAGCTTTGTGTTTTGCAACTTGTGTATATGAGTTGGTAATACTTTGGGTATTAGATTAGTAAACAAATATGTTTAAAGTTCTGTATGAAAAGCAAGATATGAGTACAGTATTAATAATATAGATTGTTTGTTTTTTTGTAATTTTTTTGTTTTTATAGTACTGATAAGGTTGGTGACCTCAGTAGTAATTTGATTATATATATGTTTGTGATGACTAAGTAATGTAAACCAGCAGCCCAGATAACAAAATGTATCTTTTAATGATATAGTATATATGATAATATTGGCAAAGTTAATTGTTAGATTTAGATCCTTGGTCTAGTTCATTACAAAAATTGATTTAGTAGGATTGACTGTAATGTTGGCCATGTTGTAGAAAGACTCAGCAGTATTAACAATTTGTTAGAGAGTGTGTTTGTTAGAAGCTAGCCATAGTGTATTATCTATATAGACTAGTACTGATATATGATATGTTAGGTGTTGTATATTAGATACAGGTGTTATTGACATATTATATCCTTGAAATTTAGAATGAATATAAGTTATTAGAGGGTCATAGTATATACATCAGAGAAGTAGTGTAATTGTTTCTCCTTAGTCTATGCCATCTTGTATATAATAACTAAATGTAGAACCAAAGTTTGTAATAACTGAGTTGTATCAGTTGTTGTGTATGTTAATTATAAGTTGTTGTATGTTGATAGGAATTTTTAGTCGAGTTAGGGCATGTTGAAGAAGTGGAATGTGTACAGAGTTATATGCCTTGCTCATGTCCTAAGCCAAGATCCATATTTCTTTGTTTTGTGTTTGTATTTTTTTTTTAAATTAATTTGTTTAATTGTTTTTATTTTTATTTTTAATTAATTTTTTATTTTTTTGTTATATTTTTTGTATTTTGTATTTTTTGTTATATTTTTTGTTTTGTTTTTTATTATATTTTTTGTTATACTTTTTTTGTATTTTTTTATTTTGTATTTTTTTGGTGTTATTTTTTTTATTATGTTTTTTGTTATATTTTTTTTGTTTGTATTTTTTATTTTATATATATTTTTGTTTTGTTTTTTTTTTATTTTGTTTATATTTTTATAGTTTTGTATTTTTTGTTTGAGTTTTTGTTTTGTTTATATTTTTATATTGATTTGTATTTTTTTGTCTATATTTTTTTAGTTTGTTTTTTTAGCTTGTATTTTTTTAGTTTTGTGTTTATTTTAATTTGTATTTATTTTTATTTGTATTTTTTTTATTTGTATTTTTTTGTTTATCTTATTTTTTGTTTATATTTTTTAGTTTATATTTTATGTTTTATTTTTTATGTATTTTTTTATTTTTTTTGTTTTATATTTTTTTATTGTTTTTATTTTTTATTGTTTTTATTTTTTATTGTTTTTATTTTTTATTATTTTTTTTTATTGTTTTTATTTTTTTTATTTGTATTTTTCTTTGTTTATATTTTTTTTAATTTATATTTATTTTTTAGTTTATGTTTTTTTAATTTATTTTTTAATTTGTATTATTTTTAGTTTAATATATTTTATATTTTTTGTATTTTTGTTATTTTTGTATTTTTGTTTATTTTTTATTTTTTATTTATTTATTTTTAGTTTTTTATTTTTATTTTTTAAAAATTTTGTTTTTTTACTTTTTATTTTATTTTTTTATTTTTTATTTTTTATTTATTTATTTTTATTTATTTATTTATTTTTAAAATTTTATTTTTTATTTTTTATTTTATATTTTAATTAATTATTTTTTTTATTTTTATAAATTTAAATTTTTATATTTTTTATTTTTATTTTTTTATTTTTATTTGTTTTTAATTTTTAATTTTTATTTCATTTTTTTAATTTTTTTAATTGTTTAATTGTTTTGTATTTTTTTATTTTTTTATTAATTTTTTAGTTTTTTTAATTTAATTTTTATATTTTTGTTTTTGTATTTTTTATTTATTTTATTTATTTTTTTATTTTTTATATTTTTATTAATATTTTTTATTTTTTTTTATATGATTTGAAATTATATAATATACTATTAATAATTCAATTTTAATTCTTATTTTATACATATATATAATATATATTTTTTATATATAATTTTTTTATTATATATAAACTTTTGTATTAGTCTAATAACAGAACATTCAGAATATAAAGGGTGAGTGAATGGGTGGGTGGGTTAACTGTTTTTAAAACATTACATTATGTAATAACAGAGATTCCTTAAAGTATTCTACTTATATGAGATACTAAATATGATTAGTAATATGCTACATATTGTACTATATATACTGTACTATATGTACTGTACATACTGTATTCTAAAATTTTGATAGTCATTTTATGTTCTGAAGTTTAGACTATAACATTTATAAGTTCCTAAATATTTCAAACAATTACAGAATATTCTGAAACCATGATATAAAAAAAATTCTACTATTTGTACTATAGGTACTGTATACTAAAAAAATCTGAGTATTATATAAATAGCATATTACTAAATATAATATTAAAAAATTATATATTATGCTTTGTCAGTGATTCTTATGCAAGAATTAAAAATCAGTTAGATAGATAAAAAAAATTAATTTATTATTTACATCCCACTTATGCAGAATGTAATTAGCATTACAGATAAAGCATAATATATCATTTTTAACAACACTGTTGTTATTGATTAGATAAGAAGAAGTCATTTAAAAGATATATATGAGTTTCATTATAAGTATTGCTAACAGAGAAAGTAATACTAGAGACAGTATTATTATAGTTATATTTGTTAATATGTTGTATAAGAGATTGAATAGTTTGATTATGAAAAAAAAGTAATAAGTTGTAATAAAGAAGAAATTTGATAAAACATGTATAAAGATCATAGAAACTTAAAGATGTTGAGAATAATCTTCTAAGGTTGTATTCTACAAGGTTGATCACTATATACTCAGCTCTTATTGCTATACAAAGTATTAAAGTCTGTTTTGTACATTGAGTCTAACTATCATTATCTTGATTTTCTATATATAAAGACTTGACTATCTGTTTTCATACATTATTCTTCTTACAAACTACAATTAGTTGTATCTTTAGTAAAGCAATAACTGTATTTATATATTTGTAGAAGATGACCAATTTGTGTATATATTGTTTATTGTTTGTGTAATGATAATGCCAAGTAACCTATATAGATCCCATTCTGCATATTTATACTAACTCTTATATGGTTTTATCTTGTGTTTATACTAACTATTTTACAATATTCAAGTGTACATTTATGTATATCAGCTTGTATTCCTCTATATTCCTAATCAGAAACTCTCTATATGACTTTTCAAGTAGTTTTTCTAATTAGTATTTTTGTAGATTTCTCAACACTGATCTACTGTAACTTAATATAAATTTATCTTGTGTTTACACTGACTATTTTATAATGTTCAAAGGTATATCTATATATATTAGCTTGTATTCCTTCATATTTTTAATCAGAACAAACTTCTTACAATTATAAGCTTTTAAATATGAATACTATAATACAGATTACTGCAGATCTGTTACCAACTTTACTTGGTTTCATACCACAAATTACAGCCAATAAGCCAATATTTCTAATTAAATCAACATACCAATTAAGGCATATAAGATTTTAATATTCAATATTTGTCACTGGTAGGAATTGAACCTTAGACCTTGTTACTTGGGATGCAACAACTTGACCACTTCATTAAGTCACCACACTCTTCTTTAAATAATTATTATAATTACTTATGTTATTACAAATTAGATATTTTATATATTTTAAATAGTAAGAAATTTTATTTATATTTTAAAAAAATACATATATGAGTTTTATATATACACACATTAATATAAATGATATACATATCACCTATTCAAAATACAAGTTTAAATATTATACTTGATCAAAATTATTTGTACAAAAATCTAATTTAAAGAGATTTAATGATCATATAAAGTAGACATTTTTCTAAATAATATATAAATTTATACTCTTAAAGCACTTAATCTAAATAGTAATATAAAGTAAGTAATAAATTGTAACTATAAATACAGTAAATTTAATAGTACTTACCAATAATAACTTCGACGAAAGTTATAGGTTGGCTAGTTAAAGGTGCTAATATAATATAATTAGCTTTAATCAAATAAATAAGATAGTGTAATTTATAAAATTACCTTTAATTGCATCTAATATTTCTTGTGTATTGATCATTTTGCTAGTGTACATAAAGTCGGGGTGTTTTGGTGAGGCAATTGGCAATTCTTTGGCTGCTTTATCTGCTTCTAAGAATAGTTTTTTAATTTCATTTGCATCATTGGAACTTTCCATATCCTTATTCCATTCTTCAAGTTTATTCCAGATTTTGTCAGCAGTAGGCCGTTTGTTTGGATCAGAATCCATGCACTGCTTAGCAAATTTAACATAGAAATCCGGAGTTCCAGGTGCAAATTCTGGCCGCAATCCTTTGCAAATTTTTATTGCAAGACCAATATTAAACTCATGACCATCAAAAGGTCTTTGACCAGTTGATATCTCTGACATGATGATTCCGAACCCGTAAATATCGGCAGCTTTTGTAAGCTTTTGACTTAATAAAACTTCTGGTGCTACATAAGGCATAACTCCATAAATATCACTACTTGAATCATTTTCGGTTTCCTTTTTGGACAATCCTAGATCTGAGATGTAAGATCGCATGTTTTTACTAACGCCTTCATCTTGCAAAATATTTCCACTGTGAAAGTCAGCATGAATATATCCTGCATTATGAATACGATATAAATCTTTAGAAATATCAAAAAGTAGTTTTAATTTAGTTTGCCAGTTAAGGTCACGAAAATTTTTTCGTAAAAGCTTGTGAAGGCTTCCATTATTAGCGTATTGAAATACCATCAAGTATTCGTTTTTGTTGTTTTGAGTTAATCCGTATATTTTAAGTTTACTACCATATAAGCCACATGTTATATGTTTCTCAAACTTTATAATTGAGTAAATAATCAAATGAATTAAATAACTTAGTTCATTATTTATTTAATAAATTATTGAATAAACAGATTTAGCTTACTTCTTTTAAAGAACCAGACAAGGTCTTGATAGCAACGGTGCTTGATGCTTCACGTGATCTTTCATAATTAAAATCATTGCCGTCGATTTTTCGTATACCATCCAACCAGGTTGCTGAATATACCGAGCCGAATCCTCCTTCGCCTATTTTTTCTGTATTAATTAATTTGTCATATGGAATCCATTCGATTGCATCATCGTATGCAAAAGTTCTAAGTTGGAACTTTTTTATACAATCATCAATATCCTTAATTCTACTTGTCCACTTTGTTGTTTCTATGTCAGGGTCGCATGATAGACACCATGCTGGTTGTGTGTTATATTCATTACAATTCGCACATTTACCATGTTTAGAGTTGCTTCATAATCACAATATATAATTTATTATTTTATTATTTCACCTGCCATGCCATTTTAAACCTTATTTCGAATGTAAATGATTTTCTACTTACCGACTAAATTAATGCGAATGAAATTAATTAAAAGGGTATTACATAATTGTAATGGTAAATAAGTATTTATGTTCTTGATTTGTGAACTTGCTTTACTGTTTTTAATTCCAATGATTAATAAATGCTCTTTATACTCACGTACTGAATGAACGATTAATGCGAATGAAATGATTTGAAGGGTATTACATAATAGTAATGATAAATATGTATTTATGTTTTTGATTTGTGAACTTGCTTTGCTGTTTTTAATTCCAATGATTAATGAATGCTCTTTATACTCACGCACTGAATGAATTATTAATGTGAATAAAATGATTTGAAGGGTATTACATAATAGTAATAATAAATAAGTGTTTATGTTCTTAATTTATAAACTTGCTTTGCATTTTCAATTCCAATGATTAATAAATATTCTTTATACTCACCGACTGAATGAATGAATGATTAGTGCGAATTAAATGATTTGAAGGGTATTACATAATAGTAATGGTAAATAAGTATTTATATTCTTGATTTGTGAACTTGCTTTGTTGTTTTAATTCAAATGATTAATTAATGTTCTTTATACTCACCGACTGAATAAATGATTAATGCGAATGAAATGATTTGAAGGGTATTACATAATAGTAATGGTAAATAGTATTTATGTTCTTGATTTATGAACTTTGCTGTTTTTAATTCCAATGATTAATAAATGTTCTTTATACTCACTGACTGAATGAATGATTAATGTGAATGAAATAATTTGAAGGGTATTACATAATAGTAATGGTAAATAAGTATTTATGT
>CAJVQA010007088.1:0-14166 GCA_910591915.1 Cetraspora pellucida | reverse complement strand
CTCTTTTACTTATTTTAGCTTGATTAAACTTCTTTCTTCTTTTCTTCATTCTTCTATTGTTCTGTTTTCTAGCATTTGTTCTAGTGTTGCATTAATTTTATTACTGCTTTTCTTTACTAATGTTTCTGGAACTGCCTTTATATTATTGTTTCATCTTATTCATTTTCCACAAATATCTGTCATTTGCTTTGTTCTGTTATTACATTTTTTGCATTTGCTTATTTCAGTATATGTCTTGCCTTTTACTTTTTGTAGTAGTCAGTGCTTGGTTAAGATCTTTTTCTTTTTTTTCTTTAATATCTTACTAAGTTGCTGATTGTGCCTTGGTCTGTGTACAATCCACTCTTTCTTCCTTTTGTCTTCAGATATCTTTGTCCATTTAATCATTAGCACCTGTGTATTGTAGTCTCTGATCTTGTATTGGTTGTGTATTTCTCTACTTGTCTGTGTTGTTAATATCTTTTCTTCTATTTCACTAAACCATTTGGCTTTTTTCCCTTTACTTGACAGCTTAGAAAACTTTTAAGCTGTCTCTATATGATTAGGTTCTCTTCTTTTATATCTACTAGTTGGTTTAAATATATTAAACTCTATCTATTTATTGCGTTGCTACTTGTTGCCCACACCTTGGCTCTAATTAAGTCTTTTATACTTATTCTATACCTATGTACTTTTCATAAATAATGTTCTGTTCTGATGTTTATTTCCATCTCTTTTGCTTTAACTATTGTTTGACAGGCTAAATTGTATTTCCAATACTTCGTTTCTTCTGGCCTTTTTTCAGAGTTCCAAATGTCTTTTTCTAAGCTGCTTTCTGACATCTTTGAGCTATTCTAAGTTTTGTTAAATTATCTAAAATGTCTTTTCTGTTAAGTTTTGCCAATAGACTACTTATTTGCTTTGTTATTATCTTTTGACTTAGTGATTTGCAGTTTCTCAGATCCTTGTGTTCAATTATGCAATTGTTTGTTGTTCTCATCATATTGCATTTGTGTTTCACCAAACATATTATTAGCTGATGAATCTTGTTAATCATCTTTTCTAACATTTTTGTTAGCTGTAAAAGGTATCCTAGTTTTGGGATAATTACTGTATTGTTTAGATAAGTAATCTGGCTTATTGTTATTTTTTTATATCTAAGGTCTTTAACTGTTTGGCTAACTATTCCTTTTGCTTTTTTGCAAACTAGTAACTCTTTTATTCTGCTATTTAGTCAAATTTCTAATGATCTTACAATTTTGTTTCTTGGTTCTTCTGTTATCCTGCTCTGTCTGAATGCAATTTCTCTATCTTTCTTTCTTAGTCTTGAGTTTATTACTATAAGCTTTGACTTTGCTCTATTTATTTCAATATTATTCACATTGAAGAACTGCTCTGCAACTTCAAGAATTCTAAGTAATTGGTCTTTGCTGTTTGCAATCTATATAGTGTTATCTGCATAAGCAATCACTGCTTATCTATGTTTTATAATACAGTTAATATTTGCATTTTTTAATGTTTCTTGCTCTACTACATAGCATAGTGATTTATTTTCTTGAATTTTTTCCAACAGTAGATCATAAAAAAGTCACCAGATGAGTAAAGAAATCACCTTTTCTTGATCTATACCATCTCTTGCTGTTATTTCTTCTGTTAGGCCATAGGCTGTAATCATTTTAAGTTGGCATTTACAAAAAAGGTTGATAATATATCTTATTGTTCTTTGTGGTACTTTAACTTTTTTAAGCACCAACTTCAAGCTTTCCAATAGGACTGAGTTAAATGCCTTCTTCATATCTTGCAGAAGTATTCATAGTTCTTTATTTTTCTCTTGTACTCTTCTATTATCATGTTTAGCATATATATTAGTTGCTCTGTAGAGTTGCCAGGCAAGCCTGCGTAATTTGGTTCTTTGAGTATTCCTCTTTCTGTAAATATCTTGGCTAGCCTTCTTGTTACCACCTTTGTAACTAGCTTTCTAAAGGTTTTAATTAATGCTATTGGTTTAATATTGTTCAGATTATATTCCTAGTCTACATCTTTTAAAATTGGATAAACTTGTGCTATTTTTCACTTTTTGAACATTTCTTCTGTTTCTAAAACCAGATTTGCAAAGGCTCTGAAAATCTTTTGTGATTTCTTTTTTGCTTGTTTTATTAAAGTGTAGCTTATGTCTGAAATTTCTAGGGCTATGTTAGCTTTGAGTTCTCTTAGCATGTCTTTTCATTCCTTTTCTTTTATTTTTTCTTCTAGCTTCTCATATTAGAACTTCTTAATTCACACTTTTGGGTTATATACTTCTATCTATTCTTTGAACATTTCTTCTAGTTTGGTTCTTCGCTTTCTAAATTGATTTTCAAAATGTTTTTCTAGGCCATTTAAAACAGCCTTAGATTCTGTTATTAGACTGGTTTCCTCTGTGCTTTGTGTTATAAATCTGTCTAAGACTATCTTTTTGTATGATTTGTTCAGAAGGCTGGCAATCATTTATTCTTGATTAGTTTTTATCATTTTACATCTTCTATTTGTTTCCTTTGAACTTGTTCTTACTCTTCTTTTCTTTTGTCTTTTAAAATTCTTTGCCAGCCTTTTATATCATCTATCCAAGCTTTTGACTACTGTTTGTATAGCTTTGATAGCACTGCTCCTATTTCTTTACTGATGTTTATAAGTTTCTTGTTTATCTCTTTCTTTTTTTCTTTTTCTATCTCTTGATTCCTTTTTATTTTTGCTTTTTTGATTATTTGTTGTAATTCAATTATATGTTTATGCTGTTATGGCTTTTTCTGATAATGTTTTTTGTTTGTTCTTGTGTTGAATATCTTCTTTTTTGGAATCTTTTTATTTGCTGCATCTATTATAGCTTCTTCTATTGTATTCCACATATGGTCTAGCATATCTGTACAATATCTACTGCTTCTTCTTCCTTCTTCTAAATGCTTCAGTGCTTTTTTTTACTCTAATTGTACTCAAAGCTCTTTGGCAAATCCTTTCTAGTCTTTCTGTTTTGCTTCCTCATACAAATATATTATTCTCATTTGGACTTTATATTTGGTTTCTGCACAGCTTTAGTTCACAATTATGTGTTTTAACCATATGACTGTTGTAACTATCTTGTGGTCACTACTTGTTATACCTTCTGCTTCTTCTATATTGGCTTCTTGAAGACTAGCTGCGATTGTTTCTGACAACCAGATATAATCAATCCTTGTTACTGCTTCTTAACTTGACTATGTGTATATCCTTTTTGTTGGATGCAACTTTCTGAAAGAGTCTGCAAAGTCTTGCCTTTTAAACCAATTGAAGATTGGCAGTTTTTTATAGTTTGTTGTTTGTAGATGCAGTCTGTCTAGTATATTGTTTACTATATAGTTAAAATCCCCAAGTATAATTATTTCTGTATGCTTTTTCTTGTTTGTTACTATTTCCACAATTTTTTGCTGTACTTTCTTGCTAATTGCCTTGTCATTTGGTGGAATATATACTTCTATTATTATCAGTACTAGTTTTTTGAAGTATAGTTTTACTTCTATCATATATTCACTGTCTTTTGACTGCTCCAACATGTTTTTTCCAGATTTCATCTATTAGGATTCCAATGCCTGATCCTTTTTTTTTGTCCAATACTGCACTCACTCAAAAATCTTTAAATCTTGTGTTAAGGTTATACAACAAGATCTTTTCTTCTTTTTTTACAATATTTATTTCTGTTATTTCCAAAAATGCTATCTCCTTTTTTTCTGCCCAGCCTAACAGGTTTTCTAATTTCTAATCTCTGGTCTTAAATTCATTAATGTTGTGACATGCAATCTTTATTTCTTTTCTCTCTTTTTTACATTTTTCTTTTAGTTGCTTGTATTTTGTTTTCATGTTTTCTGCTTTACTTTTTCCTTTTCTTTTCTTTTCTTTCTTTGGATTAGAAGATTCCTCTCTATTTCTTTCTTTGAATGTTCTTCTTTTATTATGCAGAAAATCTCTAATCTTCTCATCCATATTCATAAGTTCAACTTGGACGCTCTTAGGAGCAATTGGTCAGGCCTTCTTTTATACCTATCTAAGTATTCTCTAACTGATTAAGTCTGTCTAAGATCTGGCCTAAGACTTCCTCTATTTGTTTTGTTTCTATATATACATATGTATCTAGTCTTGTCTTCTTTTTGATGTTTTCATCATTTCTTTCTGCATTAATGTTTTTGACTTCTAACCATTCTTCTATGTTCTGTAACTAGGGATCACTTTTTATTTCAATATGTCTTCTATCTAATACCTGCTTGTTTTTGCTTCAGCTTTTCTCATCTATAGTGTCTTTATCTTCTAACTGCTCTTTTGTATTTTGTATTTGGAAGTTCCTTCTTTTTCTGTATATCTTCTGTTTAGATTTTGGCTAGCTTTTTTCTAGCTTTTTTCTTCTTCTCCTTTACCTTTTTCTTTTTTTCTTATTTTTTTTTTCTTTTATTTAGCCAGGATACTTGAAAATTGTTATATCTAATTGGCTTTAATTAAGCAGCCTTTATCTTTTTTTCTGTTACAAATGTAATTATTGCAGTTCTTCTTTAATTATTGTTTCTGTTTGGTGGAATGTATACTGATTTTGCACCTTTGCTTCTTAGGCAGCATAGTAGCAAAACTTCTGAGGCCTTGCTTGGCAGATCTGTTATTTTTGCTATGTACTAACTTTGACTTTATCTTTTTTCATAATTTTTTTCATCTTTTGTTACTCTTACCAGTTTGTTACTATTAACTGGTATAGACTATGGTATGTTTTCTTCTTTTGATTCTTCTATTTGTACTATCATGAGAGACTTGTATTTGGATCTTTTGATTCTTGTTATGCATGCTTTCTTGAATCTTCTGCATATATACTCAATTTCTTTTCTGTTTATGTCTGCTGGTAGATCCCAAATTGATATATATTTATGTTTTCATGTTTCCTCTTCTTCTTCTGTATCTATTTGATCTTCTGTAGATTCTTTTCTACTTCCTTGCTCTTCATATTCCTTCTTCTTAAATTTTAATATATTGTTTCTTTCTTTCTAATATTTTTTGTTATATATTTTCTCTTTTTCCTTCTTGTCTATTTTTCCTTCTTCTGCAATCATTCTGTACTAGTTACTTTCTTTTTTGCTAATTCTTTGTATTGCCTCACTTCTGGCATACTCGTAGTTAAAGTCTATCTCTATCTATAGATTTCCTCTTTTAAAAACTTCTTTAATGTTTTTGACATGCTTATTATTTTTTAATAACCATCTGATAAAGTTCATGCATTCATTTTTAGTCTTTCCTGGTACATTATGTGCACATATATTTGCAAGTAGGCTGTTGCTTCAATTACAGCCTCTTTTGCTCAGTACTAATATGCTTTCTTCAAGTGGTACTTCAAATATATTAATTTCTCTTTCGATTTCTTGTTTTCTTGTTTTCTTCCTTTCTTTTTCTTTTGATGTTAATCTCTGTTTTGTTTCTTTTTCATCTATTTCTATGTCTTCTAGTTCTTGATCTCTTTCCTGTTCTTCTTTTTTTTTCTTTGCAAAAGGATGATGATTCAGTTTCTACTTGGTTATTACTTGTTTGTTCTACCTGTATATTTACTTTCCTCCTTGCAATCTCTATATTTGCTTGTAGACTTTTGTTGACCTTTTTATCTTTTTCTTTTCTTTTCTTTGTCTCTTTTTTTGATGCTTCTTATCTTTCTTCTATCTTATTTGTCTGTTGTTGTTCTTTCTTCTTTTCTGTGTATATTTTATCTTGATGTTGTTCTATAAAATCAAGCTTTTTCCCAGGTTGTTCTTTTTCTGCTTTTTCTAGTATCTCTCTTGTTATTCGTAGAAGTGCTACTTCATTTGGGTTTTGTTTTGTAAGTGCTGCAATAATATTATCTTCTCTATTTAGTATTACATATGCCTTACTTGCTTCATTGAAGAAGATTTTATTATGCACACTGTTCATGGCCTCATATGCCCTTCTTGTAAAAATTGCATTAAGGCTTCCTCTGTATTCTTCTGGCAAATTTTTGTTTATGTTGCATAGCTATTTCTATATACTTCTATATCACGTATTGTATTTATACTAAACTAGTTTGATGTATGTATTTGTTTGTTTATTTTGCCAATCCTATTGTAACTTTTTGTATAACCTGAAGGATCTATAATACAGGGTATTGGCAGTTCTCCACTTTTTCAAAAGAATTTTTTACTTTTTATCAAAATTCTCTATATGCTGTTTTCTGCTGTTGCTTTAGTTCTTCTTCTGTATTTTTCTATTAAACTATATGCAACTTTTGCTGTTCTGTCTTTTTTGTTAGTACTTTAAGTTTTATTTCCTAGTCTAGTTGTTGAGTTTTCCTATATTTTCTTTTTCTAGAATTTTTGGTCGAGGGATCTACAAGGAAAAGTTGTTCTGTAAGTTAACTTTTTTGATTATTTTTATAAAATAAATAATTTATTTGTTAAATAAATTAATAATATAATAAAAAATTAGTTGCTCTAATCAGTTATGTTAACTAATTACTTTAGACATTTATTAACTTTTGATATATTAGCTAATTATAAAATTATTTATTAAGAATAGGGAGCATATAGATTATTTTTATATATTATATATAGTATTTTAAAATTTTTATCTAAAATTAATATATGCTACTAATAACCCTTTTTTTTTTAATTAATTAATAAAAAAATTTTATAATAATTTTTTTTTTTGATATTAAGGTGACCTCTTTGGTTTTTTAAATTTATTAATCACTTATCAGTATTGTATTCAATAAACTACTACAGAAGAGTGTACAATTGGCTACATATATAACTTTTCTATATTACTTATTTAAGGAGTCCGCCTGAAGTTTCTCTACCAATTGTCATACTTAACACCCCTGCTTGAATATTTCACTTAAACTCTCTGAACTTGTAATCTGTATTAACTTACTAGGTTATACCCAGATGCCCAGATCATCATTTCAATCTTAAAACTAATTTATTTTCAAGATAAACCCTTTAGAGCTTTCTGTATTCATTTTTACAGCTAATCTAGATATTGATATAACAGAACTAACACTTGTGATCAGGGCTAACTGTTAAACCACTATGCCCTTTTAGAGTTTACTTAGACCCTAGCATCTACTTTATAACATAACCCTGGTATTTTAGTATATCTCTGCCTTTTTTCTTGCCTTTTTACTAAACTTTCAATTCAGATAGCCTGTGTAGAACTACAATCAGTCTATTGGTATATTGGATTGGCCTGATATTCTTTTTTTCTAGTTTATTCTGGCAGCCTAATTAGTAGTATTTTCAAGACTCTTAACCTAAAAGTTCTTGCCTGTTCAGCTACCATAACTGGGTACTAGACCTTGATATTTGTAAAATTTTATAATATTATAAATAAAATTATTTATCTGTTATAGTAAAATTTTGATATATTGTATATTTTAAAAAAATATACTTGTATATATAACAAAGTTTATTTTAATAAGTTAAAATTTTTTTAAATAATACAAAAATGAATAATTTAATTAGTTAATTTACATAAACCTATTACTTAATTTTATTTTATAATTTTATATCCTATATAAAGAACTAGGTTAATAATAGCCAGACCTGATATACAGAACAGGCTATAATATTCTGCATAGTTGTGCAAGCCAAGCATATAATAAGCAAATCTACAGAAAAACTTTTTACTTTCTTAAATTCTATTTTATTATTTTATATCAAGAAAGAACTACAAAACTCATCTTACAATACACTATATAATCCAGACTTATGCTATAACCTGTAGTTAGCATGTTTAAAACTACCTTTATTTCCACATTCTCAAACACTTAGCTCTTTTTTAAAATACATTTATTATTACAACTATTTACAACTAAACAATTTCAACTATATACTTACAATATCAATCAAAATTGATTATAGTAAATGCTATATATATTTATTATACAAATCTCAACTTTCATCTAAATATTTTTTCTACAACTATTAGGCTATACTTATTATTTATCTATATCTATTTCTTCTAAATTTTTTTTTCAATAAACAGCAACATACCAAATACAAATTTAATTATAAAGAAAAATAATATAGACTATTCTTACTTTTAACTAGTAGGAGCTATTTTAGAAGATTATGATAAAACTATTATAGCTAAACAATACTATAACAACATCCAACTTAATACCTTCTACAACAAATTTCTATTCTACAACTATCTACCATTGCTTTTTTATCTACAAACTATTATTTCTTTTTTATAACATATTTACAGCTTTGGCTATTCATTTGATAATGCTTGTAATTATACATTAACTATTTCTATTAAATATTATTATAGCAAAGCTTATATTTATCTTTCATCAGAAGCTAAATTATTATCTAATTACTTTATCTTACCAATTCAAGCTATCTGGTATTATCTGAACATTCAGCTAAAATCAAACACATCAACACTAGTCTTCTTTATATCAGCACCTTTAGCTCCTATCTCTAGTAATTTAACACAATCCAGAAACGCTAATACCTTATCTCTAAATCTTACAATCTGCATTCACAATATTTGAGGATATAATAAAAATCTCAAATAGCAAGTTTAAAAGGATTATTGTATTACTCATTCTTTAAATATTATCAGTATCACAGAAACTAAAATAGTAGAAGATAATGTTATTACCAAATTTTATAACTCAAAACACTACTTCTATTACTAGTTATATACTAATAGTTTCAAAGCAGGAACTGCACTTATAATTCATAAATATCTTACATTCTATATATACAATATTTTTACTTTTCTTTGCTATACTATTGCTATAGATATCTTTTTCAAGCATGATTACAAATTCTAAATTATCTCTATATATCTATTATATGAAAACTCAGAATTAAGACTTTAAATTCAAAATACTATTATTCAATAGATCCAAGAAGCTACTAACTAAAATATCTTACCTATTGTTATAGTGTAGAAGCCTTTTTATTTCTATACTACAACAATAACAGCACAGAGAATTCCTTATGGATATATGTGATATCTAAGAGAGAAGTATAGCTTCTGTTAAACATTGTCAAAAAACTATACCCATCTCTAAGACAATTTGATAATTATTACATAGTAGTTTATAGTTAAAGTTATTTATTAAATAATTATAAGAAGGATTATTCTTAAATGCCTGTTCTAAAGGATTTAGAATATAAATTACAGGATAAAGAAGAAGAAGAATTGTCTGTTTCTTGTTGACTGAATTCTTCTTTTCATTTAGGAAAATTTAGAAGGTTTATATATCTGTGAGCTAAGTGACTAAGTGACTAAAAGACTAAGTGATCAGTTTTATTAAGGAACTAAGTGACTGGTTTCACTAAGAGACTAAGTGACCAGTTTCATTAAGAGACTAAGTGACCAGTTTTACTAAGAGACTAAGCAACCAGTATTATAAGCTTAAGACATTAAAATGTTTAAAACATTAAAGTAATTATAACCAATCAATAATACAATAATAGAAATCTATCCTATAACATTTTTATCTCCTTAAAAAAATTTGTTCTACAAATTTAAACTATTACAAAAGTTAAAAATAATTTCTGTTTCTATTATTTGTGTAATTATATAATTTACAAATTATTGTTATTTCTAATTTGTTAAATCAATTTTTAATTGATTCCCAAATTTGTTAAAGCAACTTTCAATTAGTTTCTAATTTTGTTTCATTGAAAAAAAATTTGATCATTGTTCATAAAAGAAAAAAAAATTTTATATTTCTTCTTCTTTCTTTTTTTTTAAAAAAAAAAAATCAACAATAACAATAACAATAATAATAATAATAATAAAAATAATGCCAAGAACCAATATGTCAAAAAATGTTCATTGAGTTCATTATAAAGGCAATAATGCCTTGTATAAGGTCTTAAAGATAGTTTAGAATGAGAATGTATAATAAATATTCAAAAATTTTTTTTTTTTTTTAAATTTAACAAACTAAATAAAATTTTTTATAGTTTGCTTCGTTTAGTGGCCTTTTAGAGAAGAAAAATTTAAGGATTAGAAAAGAATTTAAAAGAGTATAGATTAAATGCAGTATTAAAGATACAGGATAGGTAGATGTTAGAGCAGAAGTATATGAGGTTGTTAAATGAAAAAAATAGATTGAAAGTCAGATTGGAGAATTGTGAGAAAAAGTTAAAAAGATTATGAGAAGAAAAAAAAAGAAATGAAGATAGTAGTAGTAAAGATAGGTTGTTAAGTATTAGATTTTAGATTTGTGTTATTTTGTTTTTTTTGTTTTTTGTTTTTTTTTGTTTTTTTTTTATAATAATAATAAAATATAAAGTTTTTAAAGTTTTTAAATAAATATAAATATTATAATGTAAAAAAATATATATATAATAGTTCAAAGGAAAACAAAATAGAAATTTCCAATATTTCAGCTAAGAGCATTACTATGTTTGTTTCTTAGCAGAAAGCTTACCCTAGTCAGTCTCAAATATATGATCTATATAGCCTAGTAATATGTCTTATACTGTTAATCCATACTAAAATAATTACTAAATTTCAAATTGGTACTCTTTTTGGATATTAATAAAATTATTTAATTGTTCAGTAAGAATTTAAAATTTTATGTAATTTATGTAATAAAAGATTTTAAATATAACAAAAAAAATAAAAGTTTTAGTTTGTCAATAAAGAAAACAAATAAAATAAATAAATATTTAAGAAATTTAATTCAATAGCCTTCTAGACACTATAAGATACAACAATAGAACTAGCTTTTAACTAAATTCTACTATCTAATATATATTAATCAGGCATAACAAATATTTATCTTATACAAGGATTATTAGCTTTTAAACTTAAAAATATCTGTAGAGTATAGCCAGAAGAAAAAAAGCTTTAATAATTAGACCATTAACAGCTATATATGGCCTTTAAATTCAATAATATAAAGCTAGTACTTGTCAGAATACTATTCACAAATACAGTAATTACTTTATATTATTTTATAAAAAAAAGAAGACTATAACTAATAAAAGATATAATAAGATAATTGTTATATATATAATGTCTAAAAATAATCTCTTTTAGTATTTAAGATCATTATAGAATCTAAAAAAGATAAGAACTTTAAAGATTAGATAGTCTGATTCAATTAAAAAAATTTTCAAAATTTTTTTGTCTATGTAGTACAGTAAAAGAAAATTGTTTTTAAAAATATATTTCTAGAAAAAATAGTTTTGTAGCCTTTTCATACTATGTATTCATGCCTTAGGTCATTAAGTAAAGTTGTAAAGAAGATCCTTCTGGTTTTAATGAATATTAAATTTTTAATTTTGGTTTAGTAGATATTATTTTACTATGATTTTAAGAAATGCTAAATATGTCTTTTTCTCTTCTTAGGACTTTCTTGAAGATTATTTTTATAGATGTTGAAAAATGTCATTATGACTTCAGAGCTGATTTGCGAATCAAATAAACATTTTCTCATTAATATATAGTATAATATAAAACATAGAGTAGGTTTCTATAAGTAGAATGACATATAAATCATCTTTCTATGATTAAAACTCATAGAGATATTGATAAAAAATAAAAAGTATCTAAAAATTATTTTTTTTTTGTATATTTTTCTTTTGTATTTATTTTAATGTTTTTATTCTAGGTTCTTATTTTCTATTAATAATTTTCATCACTAAATAAATCTTTCTTGCTTGGGATATTAAGATATAATTTATTGTACTTTAGGTTAGATCCTTATATATACACTTTGGCTCTTGGTGTATTCTTCAATTATTCCAAAATAATGTTTTATAATTTCTTATATCTACACCTTGGTTTGTGGAGAATTATAACCTATACATCCAGAACTTTGATGAGATAACTCAATATACATCTGGGTCTATACTAGGATAACTATTTCAATTCATCTAGGTCTCTGCCAAGATAACTATTCTAATACATCTGGGTTTTTGCCAAGATAACTATTCCAATATATCTGGGTCTTTGCCAGAATAACTATTTTAAATTATTTGTGTCTTTTCTTAAGATAACTAAATTTAATTTTATGTTTTTATTAATATATACATGATTGAACCTTCTAAGTATTAATGTCCAAGAATACTTGATAGAATCTTTCTAGTTTGAATGATAAAATTAACTCTTTTAGAATTATTTTTATAAGAATAGAAATATATTATTAGTCACTTTTACTTAAAAATAACAAATTGTTTTGAAAATGTTTTTTGTTGAGAAAGAGGAGCCTAGGAACTACCTACATTCAGAACTTATTCTAAACTAAACCAAACAATAAAATTTAAATAAAATTCATTTTTATAAAATAATCTTATAATCAAATATACTAATAGTTATGAAGAATATTCTTGTCAATATGTTAATATCTTTTCTATATAATAGTCAAGTAATCATCTCTTTTGATATCTCTAACCAGTATAGAACCAAAAAGAAATGAGATATTTAAAAGTTATATAGTATTATAAGGTCTGGAAAAATTTCTAAAATTTTTGTCTATATAGTATAGTAAAAGAAAATCATTCTAAGAATATATTTTTACAAAAATGTTCTGAATATGATGTTGGCAATAAGTAACCATGTCTTGGGTCCTTAATTAAAATTATAGAACAGACTTCTACAATTCTAATAATAATTAAAATGTTAAAATTGGTTTAGTAATTAATGTTTTATGGCGATTTAAAGAAATCCCAAATCTTTTGTTTTTCTTTCTTTTAAGTTCAAAAAAGAATTTTATAGGTACAAAAAAATGTTGTCACTATTTTGGAACTAATTTGTAATTTAAAGAAGCATTTTCATATTATGATATAATATAATAAAATTTGTAGAGTAATCTTCTGTAAGTATGCTGATATGTATTATATCTCTGTAAGATTAACACTCATTGAGATAGTAAAGGAAAATGATATATATTCAAAATCATTATTATAAAATTTTTTTTTTTTTTTTTTTATTTTTTTCTAGATGTTTATACTAAGTTAATAGGTCTTAATACTTAAATAAAAAATATAAAAGAACTTTTTATAAATCTAAAGAAGATGAGTTTATCCAAAACAGACAAGTTGATGATGAGATATTAAGGATCAAAATTTATATACTAATATTCAAAAAAAAAAAATTTTAAAGAAATTGTTTGTAACAAGAAGAAAATTAAAACTTTAATAATTTATAAAAGATCAGAGAAGCATTTTCTTACTAAGTAACCTATATATCAAAATGTAAAAAAAATATTTAAGAATCTAAAAAAGATGAGATTTTGAAGATAGTCTAAAAATTCATAAAAATATTAAAGAAAAACAATAATTAACTAATTTTTATTTTTCTACCAAAGAAGATTTGTTAGATTTATTCAAAAATTTTTTGTATTTCTACTAAAAGGCACTAAATGCTATAGTATGAAATCCTTCTTATTTCTACACTACAACAATGACATAGCACAGAGAATCTCTTATAGGTATATATAATATTCAAAAGAGAAGTATAGTTTCTGTTAAACATTATCAAGAAACTATACACATTTCTGAGGTAGTTTGATAATTATTATATAGTAGTTTCAAAATTCAAAAGGACACACTCTCTCCTGTAGATTCCTTGACCAAAATTTATAGAAAGCAAAGAACACAAATAACATCGAAATATACAAGTAAACAGTATTTAGAGCACTAAAGAAAAAAATAGAAGATCATAAAAATACAATCAACCAAGTTGAAAACAAGAAATAAACTAGAGCAGCAACAAGCAACAGCAGGAAACAAATTTTTGACAAAATTTTAATAAGCAAAATTAACATATAAATATAAAACAGAATAGGGTAAATAAACCTATACAAGGCTCTTAAAAGAAAGTTCTAATACAAAGAAATACAAGCTTAGTAGCAGCATAACAAAATAGATGTAGATCTCTTTAACAAAATTTTAGTTAGTTTAACCTTGGCATAAAAGTTTTATAAAAATCCTTTATCATTTTTTGGAAAAGTGGAAAATTACTCTAGACTCTGAAACAATTAGTTAGTATATGTGATCAGTTAATAACAAAACAACAACAAACACAACATATTATACATACAACAATATTATCCTAATTAGGAAACAACAGATAAAAATCTTTACGTGCACTACTAAGCAGATGAATAAACAACAAACTAATATAGAAATGGAAGTACAGTGCAGGCTAGGCCTT
>CAJVQA010007087.1:0-14167 GCA_910591915.1 Cetraspora pellucida | reverse complement strand
TTAATCAAAGTATAATTATTAAAACAAAAAGTTTAATTTTTTAAATAGCTATTAGTATACTGATAATTTATAGATTTAAACCCAATTGCTATAAACTTGTCAAAGAGAACACATATATTAAAATGGATAATAGTTGATTAAATGAAAGTATAAATATTAAAACAAAAAGTTTAATTGTTTAAAATACTTATTGGCAAACTAATATTTTATTATTTAAAACTAATTGCTATAAAATTATCTAAGAGAACACATCAAAACAGATAATAATAGTGATTAAGCAAAAGTATAATTATTAAAACAAAAAGTTTAATTGTCAAAATAAAGAGTCTATAAGGTATATTAGCATTTTAATAAGTCTTTTAAAGAATTGGATTATATATAAATAAAGCCTATTTCTATTAAATTAAAAATTATTATTTTCTTTCACTATTTTTTCCTATCTATTTTTCTTGGTCTCTTGCTTATACCTTTCATCATATATTATATCTCTTGTTTTCTTGTGCATATATCTATTATAGGCTACAGAAAAAAAGATTCAATTGTTAAAAAAACAATTGAAAAATCCAATAACAAAAAATATTCAAACATTTACCATCCTGTATCTTGCTATTGTAATATTTGTAAAGGCAGTTTTGTTGATCTATGAACTAAAAAAGCCTATACAAAACAAAGAACCACTATAACAAGAAGTATTAATAATATTGTTGAACCCTCAACAAGCAAAACTAATACTATTATTGATCTAAACATTGTTCTTTCTGAAATGAAGTTTTCAGAAATTGATATTTTAGAGAAACCTATACATAGCAATAGTTTTGATAGTAATTTTGTAATATCTACATGCTCTGAGAATTATAGTTTCATAGCTAAAAAAAAAACAAACAAAAAACTGGTTGGTATTAGAAGTAGAGTCAGTTCCTCATTACCTATTAAAATTGCTAATATTTTATTTTCAGATAAAGAAGTTGTAAGTGAAAATTTTAGTAAAATTTTGTCTAATAAAGAAGATTTATCTGAGCAAAACATTGATTTTAATGTGCTAGCATTAGAATTAGAAAATATGAATAATCAAACTAAATCTATAGATTTCAATAATAATTTTATATAGGTCACCTTATGGATTCTCAAATACTAGAAAAGATTTCAGTTATTCAATATGGCTTTTAATTCTTTTATTAAACTAATTTGGTATCTTTTAAACTATTTTGATGCAAATGAATGTTCTTTTTTTACTATTTCAATAAATAAGGAGCATGATACTCTTGGTGTCTGCAATCATATAATTAAATATACAACATGTAAAAAATATTGTAAATTGTATGATGTTGCTACCTGTCTACTGACAAACTAAATTTGATCTCTAAAATAAGTCATTGTAGTTATCAGGAATTTTTCAACTATCCAATGGCCAATCAAAGATTTTTATGCAATTATCCTATTGTTAAAAAATTTCAACATCAAAAAAAGAAGATATATATAGACCAATATCAATCTATTTGATAGTTTCTTTAAGGCATCAATTGGGATCTTTGTATAATAAGAAAGAATTTGAAAAATCTTGTAGAAAATAGGTTGATAAGTCTGAAGATCCTAAACAACTTACCAATATATATGATAAGAGATTATGAAAAACTTTTCAGGATCCAAATAAAAATTTATTATTCTTTTGAAAAAAGCTATCAGATAGTCATTTGGGCTTAATGATAAATCTTGATTGGTTTCAACTATATAATAACTTTGAATATAGCATCAATGCAATTTATGAAGTTATTTGTAACCTTCTATATGATAAATGATTTAAGTCATCAAACATATTAACATTAGCTATAATACCAGGACCAAGTAAACCTAAATTACATCAACTAAACTATTATCTAGCATCTTTAATAGAGCAATTAGTTAGTTTGTAAAATAGTAAGTAAAATAATTATAATATTTGTTTAATTATTTGTATATTAATTTATTACATAATTAGGGATTGAATTAGAAAGAACTTTTGAAAGCTCTACTGGCAAATTCATTAGAATAGCAGTAATTTGTTATTCTTGTAATATATCAGCTGCAAGAAAATTGTGCAGCTTTATTTCAGCTTGAATTGTTTGTCACAGGTGTATAAAGAGAGCCAATTTTGATGAAAAAAATCAACTAAACTTTGGTAGATTTGCTGATATGAGCAAATGGTTTGTTGAGAGAGATATTGAAATAATTTAACAAAATGCAATTTCATAAAAGAATTGCAGTACAGAAGATATAAGCAAAAAACATAATTCTAAAATGTCTGTTCAGTACTCAGAAATATATCATCTTATCTATTTTAACTCTGTCTAGTTTATCATAATAGATCTAATGCATTGTCTATTTTTAGGCATTACTAAATAGATTATGAAACTATGAATTGAAAAAGGCATTTTATCTTCACATAATTTGGCTTTAATAGAACAATAGCAAAAAAAATGGAAGTTCCATCAGATCTTAGTAGAATTTCAAATAAGATTGCTATAAAAAACAGTTTTTCTGATTTCATAGCAGATCAATGAAAGACATTTATATTAATATATGCAACTTCAGTTATTTAGGATTTACTAAAAAAAGATAACTGAAGAATTTTGACCTATTTTGTTAGAGCATATTTAATTTTGATATACTGAATTTTACCAAAGATCAAGTTAGAAGAAGCATATTGATGTTTTTTAAATATGGTGAAGCTTATTGAAAAAAAATATGGTTCTGAAAAAATAATGCCAAATTTATATTTATGTTTACATATATGTGAATGTATAAATAACTATAAGCCAATGTATTTATTTTGGTGCTTTAGTTATGAAAGAATGAACAGTTTATTAGATAAGTTAAATACTGAAAAATTTATTAATTACTATAATAAAATGCTAATAGCTCATAAGGTTTTTATATATTAATAGGTTCATTTCATAATAGCAATAAAAAAATTAAAATTGAATTATTTAAAATAATTCTATCATATTCACTATTGAATGAACTTATAATACAAACAGAAGGACATTTACATACATGTTTACTGTTTATTGAACAAAGAAAAATGATTAGTAGTCTTTTTATAAATAATAGAATTGACTGTTAGGAGTTTCTATTACTGTTTATAGACATTGAAGAAAGCTCAGAAACTAGAAATAAACCTTTTTCTGATGCTCTTTTAGGGCCTAAGAATATTAGAAAGATGCTCTTAAAAGAATTATTAGCTTTATTAACTAAATATTATAATAATGCTTATAACTATAGTTTTAAGTTATTAAGTAATAGAGATATTAGCAAATCAAACTCTATATTGGTTTTGCCTAGAGTAACAGAATATGGAAGACTAAAAATTAGTGATAAAATTTTTGGTTCAATATCTGTAGAAAACACAAAAGGTTGACAAAAATAATAACAAAATTTATATTAGACAATGGATCTACTGATATATAATTAAAAATTGTTCAATTCTATTTTGAACATGTGGTACACCTATCTAATAGCTTGAAAAAGCATATATTGGCATTTGTATACTGTTTCAAGCCTGTTAATAATCATAAAATTAGATATTATTGCCAAATAGATGGTATTTGTAATATTGAATTGTAGAATTAAAACTTTTATAATATAAGTAGAGATTGTATAATTTCTGTATATAATATTTTAGGCCAATTCATTTCTGGTATTGCTAAAGTTGGAAAGAAAACTCTGATGGAATATATATTAGTAATATTAATTAATAGAAATTTTATATATAATAATAAAATTTATTTTACTTTTGTTATTAATAGTATTTTGTCAAAATGTTTAATAATTGTTTTTAAATATTAAACTATATTATAAATAATTTTAAAGCACAATAAAAATCTTATAGCTATATCAGTAGTATTTTCAAAATGAAAATATGTGAACAATATCATTTTAATACTATAATATTAGAAAAAGCTATATAGCTATATCAGTATACTTGAAATTATTCCTGTTGCTAACAAATTGTATTTAAAATATTAATATTTTTAGAATTATGTCTATATTAATATCAGCTTCTAATATTCCTATAATTATACTTAAAATTTATATTTTTTATCAGATAATTGATATTTTTATGATATTATCTGGTTATACTACTGCTGATATGTTATCATATATCTTTGATAATATTATCATAATTTTAAAAGCTATATTGGTATTTCTGAAATTATATCTTTAGTTTTCTAAAATATCTGTAGTTTTAGATTCAATTTCATTTTAATATTGGTAATCTAATATTCTCTTGATTAAACTTAATATTTATATTTCCTATCAGTTTTTTAATATTTATCTAATATTATTCTGGTTATGCTATTGCTAATATGTCTTTATGCAACCTGTGGTTAGGATAGAATACTTGTAACTATAGTCATACCAGCATGACTGGCAGGTTAGTGACATATATGTAACCTTGGTTATACTGAGAGATGCAAACTAGTACCAGGCAGTGCAAACTCAAGATAAGTCCCTTGGTTGTATAAATTTGTAGAATTGAAGAAACTGAAGCCCACTTAAGAAAACCTAAGTAAAGAGGTAACACAGATCTTTAACAGTATTACTGTAAAAGCTAGATCTAGAAAATGAATTCCAATGTAAAGGAATTAGATAGACAAAAATCTCTAGATAAAGGATATTATCAACCAGGCCACTGGAAATTAGACCAAAAGAAAAGGATATCATGCCAGACTCAATATACCAGGACAGGTTACAGTTCTACTAGACTATTTAGATTGGAAGTCTAAGTTCAAAGCAGAGATATACTATAAGTATTAGGGATATGCTATGAAGTTGATACTGAGATCTAAGTGAATTTTGCAAAAACATGTTCTGTTAATATTCTATAATAAAAGTAGGTAAAATTAATTAATAGAAAGGCACCCTAGGCCTTACAGTTAGGTGACATGCTCTAAAATATGTAATGGCCTAACAGATATACAACAAGAAAGATCACATGTTAGATTATATGGCACCAAGATGTATAAGAGCCTTGAAACTATTTGACTAGTATAAGTATAAATAATCAGAGTGTTTAAATAAGTAATTTTCTAATAGATTATAGGTATAGCAACTAATATAGAACTTTCAGGTGGACTACTTAAAATAAATAACTAAAAATTGTACAAGTGGCTAGTTGTACACTTATTTTGTACAAGTTATATATAATATATAACTAAAATATCTAATAAAGATGATAACTACCAATAAACATCAGCCTTAATGAAAGTAAAAAAAAAAAAAAAAAAAGTTAGCAACTACATGGAGTTGTTATATACAAAAAATAATTTTTTATATAAATGCTATAGCTAAAACCAACACTTGCAGTTAGAATTAAACTGTTAAACTACTAATTATATAACTATTACTCTAAGTACAAATAAAAAAAAAAAACTATATTTAAGAATAAAAGCTTAAATATATTTATTTGTGACCTAAACCTACTAGAGTGATTAAGTTTTATTTAGATTTGTAAGTTTAAAATATAATTATAAAAAATATTGTATTATTAATTTTATAGATAGTATAACTAATAGATAAACAGGTATTAAAGTTGAAGTATAGTTAGTCAAGTAGTTTATATAGGCAGAAATAATATAAGTTTTATAATTAGAGTTTTTTCTATTGGTTTGGCTTGATTTAGATAAAAACCAAAAGTAAGATAATTTAAGTCTTTGTTATTGTTTTTAGTTAGCAAAGTTTATGCAGTATGGTTTTTATATTTGTTTATAAAAAATTTATTAACTTTAAGCAAAATAGCAATAATTGTTTGTAAGACTAGTTTATATAAAATATTAAAGTTTTGTATAGTATCAATTAAAGATTTAGAAATAAGTTCTTTAAGTGTAATATTTAGATAGTATAAGTTTGTTTGAAAAGATATATAGTAGAAAATATAATAGTTACAAATTTTGTAAATAAGTTCTTTTTGCTAATTTATAGATAAATCAAAATCTATATTGTTAATATAATTAGATATACTAGTTTAAATAATATTAAAAATAAGTAATAAGTTTAAACATATATACCAATAAGTTGAAAAGTTAACTAAATTGTAATAAAAGCAGTTAGTATTGTAAAATATATGTAAGTAAGTTTTGTAAAAATAAAAATAAGTAAAAAGTTCATTTAATAAAGTTTAATTTTAAATAATTTGAGATAATTGAGTTTAAAGTTAGTAATATTATATATTGCTTTTTGATTATAGTTAAAATATAACCAAGTTGATTTCTAATTAATTTGAAAAACCAAAGAGTTTTATTCTATATTACATATTTGAGAAGATCATATTACTAAAATATAAGCTTTATAAATGTTTTTAATGAAGCTTCTAGTTGGATGCTCAATAAAATATTGACCTTAAAAGATTATATAATATAGATTGTAGATGTTTGTATAGTTAAAGTATAGTATAGATAATAAATTATATTGTTTTGCTAATAAATCAGCTAAATTATTAAGAGTATTATTAGAATAAGCTAGTGCTTTGTGAAAGTTAATTTGGTAATTATAAAATTTGATAATATTATGCAGAGTATGCCATATAGGCCATGAGCTAAATTTGAAAAGTTTGTTAAGACTTAAAAAAGTAGTATAAATTATAAAATATTTGGTAATTATAGACTGAAAGTTAGAATAAATATTGATTGTTGAGTTGTGAAAAATTATTAAAATAACTAAAATAATTAACATTAACTTAGTTTTGTAAAAGAATAAGCAGAAAAAGATTTTAGCTAAGAATTTGTAAATAATTTGATTAAGATTATTGACTTGTATCTATTCAATACCTATTGTATATTGCTTTGTACCAATGTCAATTACTGAACCATTAGTATAGAAATTAAATATATATTGAGTTGAATTAGTAAGAAAGTATTGTTTGAATATATTTGTAACTTCAGCTTGCTTAAAAATTTCTGATATAGAAAAATTAGAAATATAAATAGTAGAAGCAGAAGATAAGAATAAAAGATGTTTAATTGCAGTTGAATAAATCAGATCAATGTGGTTTGTATTAAAGTTAAGTGAATTAAAAAAAACTCTTAAGAAATTAAGTAGAAATTATTAATAATATATAAATTATATAAAGATTTGCAACTCTATAAGAGTTAAGATAGCAATTTGTACAAGGTAAGTATTAAATTGATAAAAAAGAGTAGTAAGTAAAAAGTTTTGTATTAATATTAGTTTTTCAATATATAATAGATGTTTAATTATTATTTTTAAAATATTTGCAAATTTTTCTAATAATAATAATATTATTATTATATATAAGTAATTAGAACTTAAGTTTTTTAGAAATATGTTAAAAGTTGTAAGCAAAAAAATTATGTTTAGACTGTTGTTAGTGTAAAAGAAGTATTCTAGAACTGTTGTTAGTAATTATAATGTTTTTTAGATAAGTAAACCAAAATGGTTTGCATTTTTTAGATAGCTATACTAAGTAATATAAAAAGTAGTTTTACTAAAGTAAAGTAGTATTATCTGCAATGCAAAGTTGCTCAAAATATAGAATATTAAGTTTTCTAAGTTGCTTTTTAAAGATAGTGTATTGAGAATATAAGGCCAAAATTAATTTTAATAGTTAGAGGTTGTATTGTAAGATATTAGGTTAAGATATACTATTGTTAGCTGTTATAGACATATTAATACGTGGGGCATTCAAAAAGTTTTAAGACTGCACCATTATCTTGATGATCATTTAATCTAATTAAATTTGAAAGTAATCATATTAAATCACATGCAATGCTTAATTAATTATAAAAAACTTGGCATGTTTTGATTTGATGGAAATAGAATTATCGCTCTGTAAAATTTGCGTACAAAAGATGATAAAAAATTCTATACGCGAAAATCAACGGTACTATATCTGGATATGCTGGAAGAATGGTAAAGAAGCTGTTGATATCCATAAAGACTTAGTTGTTGCTAAAGGAGACAAAGCACTAACTAAATCAACTATTTACCGCTAGATTGAAGCATTCAAAGCTGGGAAATCAAATATAGAAGATGCACCTCATTTTGGACATTCTTGCAAAGCAGTCACAGATTCAAACATTGCTAAAATTAAAACTCTTATAAGTGATGACCCCCATATTACAGTTGAAGGTATTCAGCATGTGGTTGATATTTCGGTTGGAAGTATTGAAACTATTTTATATACAAAACTCCATGCTCACAAAGTATGCTCAAAATGGGTACTTCACACTCTTTCTGAAAAAAACAAGCAAAAAAAAGTTAAAGTTTCAAAGCAATTGTTGAAATATCTTGATAATGGATTTCAAAATATTATTACAGGTGATAAAACCTGGTTTTATTTCTTCACTATTTCGTCTAAAAAAAGTAATAAAGTTTAGTTAAATGAGGAAGAGAATCGACTCCAAATCATAAGGACCTCTCGATTTAGTAGAAAACAAATGTTTTGCATTTTCTTTTCAGTTAGCAGAATTGTGGCAAGTATTGTGGTAAAAGAAGGACATACGGTTAATAGAAGGTATTATGGCAATGATGTATTACTGTTAGTTTTTAAAAATTTTAAGGAAATCAGTGGCAGAAGCACTGTACGTGACATCATGCTGCATCATGATAATGCGACACCACACAAGGCAAAAGAGGTTACTGAGGTTCTTCGTAAAGAACGAGTAATATTGCTTTCCCATCCCCCCTATAGTCCAGATCTAGCCCTCTGTGATTTTTTTTTATTTCCAAAAATTAAAAAAGAGCTTGGTGGGTTATGATTTGAGAGGATTCAAGAGCTTGCTCATGCTGTAAAATCAATAGCTAATACTATAACAAAGGAGGAGTACTTTAATTGTTTTCAGGATTGGCGTAGAAGGTTAAGATGTTGCATAGATATTAATAGGAACTATTTCGAAGGGATGGAATAGTTAAAATTGCAATTTATTATGTAAATAAAAGAATATTTTACACATTCACAAAACTTATTGAACGCCCCACATATATATAATAAGTTAGATAATTTTAAAGTTTAGAATATATTTATTAGCTTTATTAATATTAGATTAAGAGTATTGAAGTATATTTGTAATAGACCAAAGATTATTTTCTAGCTGTTATAGTCAAATATATATAGAAGTTTTTAGTAAATAAGAGTTGTTAATTCATAAAATAGAATTAGAGATATGATGTTGAAGTTGAATATTTCAAATATTGTGCACATTATATAGAAATGAATTAAGCATAATACTATTTAGAATTGAATAGACTAGATAAGATTTATGTTTAGTTATAGTTAGATATTTAGCTAAAATTTTATTATATACAATGTAAAGAAGAATTATATTGTGTATTCAATATTTTAGTATAGAAATAATGACTATGTTAATAATATAAATTATTTGTTTATTTGTAATTTTTTTAGTACTAGTAATATTTATAAGCTGAAATGTTTTTTTTGAATTAATTTGATTTGTGCTATTTGTTTGTTATTAAGTATAAACTAACAGCCAAAAAATTTAAAGAGTTGGTTAACTAGAATAAATGTAAGTATAAAATTAAAGAATTAAATTGTAGTTTGAGATTGAATAAATATAAAAATAGACTTAAAAGAATTAATTTGGATGTTAATTATTTGGTAAAAGAATATTACAGTTTAAAGTATTTGTTTAAGTTCTAATTTAGATTGAGATATTTAAAATATATTATTTATGTAAACTAAAACAGAAGTAAATATGTTAAGACTTTGGGTTTTAAATAAAAAGAGGCTAATTGGCTAATTTGTAAATAGTATATAGCCTTTATACTATGATGTGATTTTGTAGATAAGTAAATTATAGTAAATTTGCCAAAAGAGCAAAGTAATAGTTTCATCTTAGTTTATTATATTTTTAGCTGAATAAAAAGCAGTAAGACGAAAATTTGTAATTATTCTGTTTTAATAATTTGTAAGTAAGTTAATAAGTATATTAATTAGTTTGAATATTATATTAATATAGTTAAAAGCTTTTTTAAGTTAACTAAATCATAATCTTTGCTTATATTCTGGAATATAAGCCAAAGTTCTTTGGAGTTACAGTATATATTTTTAATGATATTGTTAAGTACATAAATAGAAATAGTTGTACTATTAAAAAGCAATATAATTATAAAATAAAAGTATTTTAAATTTTGTGAAGATATAGTTTAAGTAATTGGTAAATAATTTGATATATAGTTTGTTAGTATGTTTAAAAAAACTAATAGGTCTAATATTAATAAGATTATCATTAAAGATTAGTTTTTTAGAAATTAAAAAGATTCTGCTCTTTTTTTATTGTTTAAATATATGGTTTATAAAATATATCTGTTAAATAAGATAGTAATTGCTTAGAAAAATAATAAATTAACATATTTGAGTATTTTATAACTAATGTTTAAAAGGTTACAAGCTTTATTGTTTAGAAGTTAAGTCAGTATTAAATTAACTTTGTTAATAGTAAATTTAGAGAGAATGTTATCATACTATTTAGAATTGATGTATAGTTTAGAATTATAATTATTTTGCTAATTAGTTTCATATATTTGTTAATTAATATATTAGTATAATATCTATTAATTAAAATATTGTTGAATATAAAGTTTAATATTAGATATATCAGTAATAAGGATGTGATGACTTAGTAAAATGAATAAGTTGTCAACTTCTAAGTAGTAGGTTAAAAGTTCAAAACCTATCGATAGTGAAAATTTGAAAAAACTATCTATGTTATATTAATATTACAAAAGATAAGTAGTATTATAGCAATAGCATTCCATTGATTAGTTGGAATCAAATATCTGTAACATGGTCACACCAGTATGACTGACAGCTCATAAGGCATCTGTGCAATATTGGAGTTACATAGAAGAATGTAAACTGGCATCGAGCAGTGCAAATCTAAAATAAGTTCTAATAGTTATATAAATATGTGAACTGAAAAAACCAGAGCCTATTTGAGAAGACCTAAGTAAAGAGATAGCACAGATTTTTAACAGTATTACTGTAAAGGCTAGACCTAGAAAACAAATACCAATGTAGAAAAAATTAGATAAGAAAAAACCTCAGATAAAAAGTACCATCAACCAGACTACCAAAAGTTTTAAACCAGAAAAACAGAACCTTAAAAGACAAATTCTAGAGTACCAAGAACAGAGCATAGTCCTATCAGGCTATCTGAATTGGAAGTTTGAGATCAAAAGCAGAGGTATACTATAAGTACTAGAGATATGCTATGAAGTTGATGCTTGGATCTGAGTAAACTCTCAAGGGTAAGCCCTGTTAACAAGAGACTAAATGTAGGTAGTTAGTTAGCAAAGGGGCCTTCTAGAGCTCTACAGTCAGGTAATATATTCTGAAATATGTAACAACTTAATGAACATACAAACAGAGAAGTCACAGTTAGGTTAGATGACACTTAGGTGTATAGGAACTTGTGTACTATTTGTTAGTATAAGTATAGGAATAGAATATTTAAATAAGTAATCTCTTAGTAAATTGCAGATATGGCAGCTAGTATAGAACCTGATGTACAGATGGACTACTTAAAATAAACAACCAAAAGTTGTATATATAGCTAGTTGTATACTCATTTTGTACAAATTATGTAATTATAATTAAAATACAATAAAAACAATAGCTGCCAATAACTACAGTCTTAGTGTAAGCAAAAAAAAAAAAAGATATATCAGTAATAAAGTTATTGTATATTCTAATATTATCAAATTTGATAGAGTTTTTGTACCAATTACAAATGTTATTAATTATAAGAGTAGAGTTTAACTATAGTTTATTGCATTTTTTAATAATATTGTTATTAATTTGTTGTTTAATTTCTTTGATATTTTCTATATTGTGAGTATAGTATAATGTTTTCTATTTATTTTTGGCTGAAATTAACCAGTCTGATACTAGATTATGCTTTGCTAGTAGTGGTAGAATGTTGAGATTATAAGATATATTAATATAAGTAATAAGTTGATTATAATAAAGTAAAATAAGTATTAAGTTTTGAAATGCATATTTGGTTTATTGAATAATATTACCAAGCTTTTTAAAATAATAATATAGTTTTAAGATTTTTATATAAAAAATATATTGAAAATTTCTAACCAAAGATAATACTATTTTGTATTTTGTGTCATATAGATTCTAAATATTTTAAGATTTGAATAGTTAGTAATATTTGGTTAATAGTTATATTTGAAGTTATTTGGTCTAAGAAGAGTTGTCATATTTATTGTTCATATTTTTGTATAGAAATATTTTTCATTAAGTTTTAATTAAATAAAAAGATTTGTCTAAATATAAATAAAGAAAGAACTAGTTAAAAATAAGAATTTTGTAATTAATTTAAGTACTAGTATTAGAATTTTTATCAATAAAAATGTTAAAATAATAAAAAAAAAGATTGGTTAATCTAGATATAATTAATTTATTACTATATTTGCTACTTTGCTATATAGGTATAGAAAATTACATATAATTAACTAAATTATATATAATTAATTAAATTGTATAAGTTATTATATTGAAAAAAATGAAGTAGTTTATATTTAATTGAAGAAGATTGATTGAGATAATTAAATGCATTAAAGTTATCTAAAATAATAGATTGTATATTTAGAGTAATAGCTTGTTAAATCTTTTGTATAATAGTATTTTGTAATTTTTTATTTTTATTTTTTTAAACTTAAACAGCCATGCTAGTACTTTATTAAGATTCTTGAAATTATATTAGCAATTACATAGATGTTTTTAATAACTAAGTTTAGCATCACCTGGTCATTCAAATGGTATCTAAGTATGATCTATTGCACTACTTCAAATATGTTAAGATAGGTTGCTTATCTAACTACTTAAAGTTCAAAAAAAAAAGGCTTTTTTCTTTTATAACAAGCTTTAATAATGTCTTCTTAGCTTCTTTTTTGATTTGTAAATTCTTCTTTTCTTAAGCTTGCTATTTGATTTTGCTATTAGTGTCTTGTATATTATATAGAATTACTTTAATTGATTTAGTTGATGTTGTTTTACAATGTTTGTTTAGTGTTTTTCCTTTAGTATTGTTGTATCTATTTTGGTATAACTTAGTTATTACCATTTGGATAAGATGTCTCATGTTGGTTTTGAGAGTAGTGGTAGTTGTAGAATATAGTCTGAAATTTTTAGAATTTTGAAATGTTGTCTAAGCATTGTTAATGTAGATGTAATTGGTGCTGCTTACTTTATCAACAATCATTTCACTAAAAGTTTATTTAGCTGACATTACATGGAGTTAGTGTTAGAGTTTTATTAGTTTTAGGTATATATTTTTAGTAAATTGTCATTTGGTATGATGTTAGCTAAATGAGCTGTCGATAAAATAAATATTGGTAAAATGATATAGATCCAGATATAATATCTGCTTGTTGTGTAATTGGTAAACTAATATATATTTTATCTGTTTTGTCTTTAAGCATTTCTTGTAATTGAACTAATGTTGATAGAATTGTTAGTTTGTTTGTTGCATTAGATTAAGCCTTTGTTTCTTGCTATTTATTTAGTATTTCAATTTAGTGTACTAGTATTTAATCAAAGTAATAGTGTTCATAAAGTAGTCTAGCTGTATCTACTAGTATTCTAGAAGATATAATTGATATAGTAATGTTGTACTCTGTAATTTTTGTATTATCATTTGAAAGTTTTGGTTTATTTGTTAGATTAGCAATTATTACTTCTTTGCTTATAAAAAACTGTATTTTGTATTTTATTTTTGCTTGGTTTAGAAATTCTTTTGCTATGTTATTATCAGTTATAGGATAGCTAAATTGAGTTTTGAGTTTTATGTTTTGTGTATCTTTTGGTAGCAATAGCTTTTATATAAAAAAGTTATTTGGTAGCAGTTTAAATCTATAGTATTCTCTTAGTAAGTCTATTATTTTTTGAATGTCTGTATTTTCTTTTGATGTGTCTAATAGAAATAGATGTCTAACTCTGCTATTTAGTTTATGATATATAGTTAGTAATGGCTTTTTGCTTAATGGCAAGTTGAAATATGTTGCTGAAATTTTGTCAAACTTGTAATAATCAATTAGTTTTGTATAATAGTATCTTAGCTTTTTTTTTTTTTTTTTTTTTTTTTTTAAGATGAAGTCTTGCTCGTATCTTTATTAAGTAATTTATAAAATAGTAACATAT
>CAJVQA010007086.1:0-14168 GCA_910591915.1 Cetraspora pellucida | reverse complement strand
TGGTGTTAAATTAGATAGTATATAGTACTAGTAATAATCGATCCTAAAATATAACCATAAATTTGTACTATATCAAAAATTAAGCTAATAAAAACCAACTGGCATTGTTGCCAAAGTTCAAAAAAAAATAAAAAAAAAATAAAATAAAATAAAAACAATACATAATATAATAATACAAATGCAAATAAAAGAGCCAATAACATTAAAGTTAGTAAGAAAATAAGCAAATATAAAATTAGAACAAATAAATAGTAGAAAACTAAAATTAGAATTAGCAAACAGAGACAATTGTTCAATATTAGAGACATTGTAGTCAGTGTTGTCAATAGACAGATGTGGACAAATATATGAACAAATATATAAACAATATACAAACATGTTGCACAAAAAAGAAAAATTAATAGCTCAAAAGTTTATTATGACAACTTGATTTTGTATATTAAGTAAAAATGTTTATCATTAAATTTATATATAATTATATATTTTTTAATAATATATATTAAGCAATAAGATATATAAATATTATAAACATTTGTGAACATGAATGTGAATATGAACTGAATATGGATATAAATAGCCAAAAAAACTATAGACATAGTAAATGTGACAATACTAATTGTAATAGCAGTATTATAAAAAACTAACTTGATAGAAAAAATAGTGTTAAGAAAAATATATAAAGTAATAATTGGAATTAATATGAATAGTTTAAGCAATATAAAGAAATAAGCAGAGAAGCTTAATAAAATAAGTTCAAATCTCTTAAAAATTAAAAGTATAAAGAAGCATATGCCAAAAGAAAATGAAATAACTATATTAGCATTTAGAAAATCAACTGTAGAAGGATCAAATAAAAAAAAAACAAACAAATAACAATATAAAAAAAAGAACTAGAATTAGACAAAAAATTTATAATACAGATAGAAAACTTAATTACAAAAAAAATTTTTAAAAAAACAATCCTAACACAAGAGACTAAAGAAGTAAAAATAAATGAAAAAGTATCTAGACAAAACTCAACTTCAGAAGAAAAAAAAGAAAAAAAAAGACATAAAATAGAAGAAGAAATATGTATATAAAAAAAAATAATTAAAGTGCTACTAGAGCAAGTATATAGACATTAGAAAACAGATTATATAAAAATAAAATATTAGCTAGTACAAGAATTTTATTATACAACATTTCAGGTAAAACAAAAAAAAAAGAAAATTAGCATAATTAAATGAATATTAAATATAAACAAACATATTACAAATATAAAGAAGTATTTACAAAAGGCAACAATTAGATAGAAATACAGTTTAATTATAAAAAAGAAAAAAAAAAGCAATGAACTATTTAAATCAAAAATATAAAAAATAGTTCAGAATAATATTAAATAAGTCAAAAGACACAAAAGATAATAGAAAAATGATAAAGAATCAAAAAAAATAAGAGAAGTAAAAAAATAAGAAAAAAAAGAAAAAGAAAAAAACTTTATAAAAAAAGTAATTTAAAAGAAAACCTTAAATAAAAAGGAAAAAAAACTGCATGAAAAAGATAGTTAACTATATAGGATCTGCTACCAAATATCAATAAAAGAAAGATAAGATACTTGTATAAAAAATTTAAAAGTATAAATATTATATAAGTTAAGAAATTACTATACAAGGCATTAGCAATAATAATAGCAAGCTTAGATAAAAAAGAAATGTTTTATAGATATTACCACTTGGCAATAATAAATTAATATATATAATAGAAGAGAATAAAGATTATTGCCAAAAAAATAAACAAAAACAGTATATAGCTAAACTGCTAAACATTCTAAGAGAAGTTTCAAAAGTATTTCTACAATAGTGCCTAAAAAGCAAAAATGCAAAAGCAGTATATATTTTGTGTAACAAAAATGTTAACTAAAAGAAATTTGCAATAATTACCTTTGCAAATGCCCTAGTAGCAGAAGAAGCCCAAACAGTACCAATATAGTACAACAACTACTGATTAAACTAAAAAAATTCTAAAAGAAAGAAAACATAAAAAAGAAAAGAATCAAAAAGCAAAAAACAAAAAAGATCAAAAATAGATAATAAAAGACAAAATGTATCAAAAATCAGAAATATAAAATAAGAAAACCAAATAGAAAATATATTAAAATAGATTTGAACTCTTAGTTACAAAATATAAAAAAATAGTTAGAAGACAAAAATGTTAATATAAAAAAAAAGAAGACCAAAACAGTCTTGTAAGATCAAATAAAAGTAATATAAATAAAAAATGTCTTATGCCAAATCTTAAACAGACTAGACAAAATAAAGAAAATATGACCAGATACAAGGAATAGTTTGGCCAATTACTTGTAAAAATACTACAGTTGAAGTTATAAATGCAAATAAAAAAATTATGAACTTTTTACAAAATGAAAGAAAGGTTTTTGAAAAAAAAATATCATCTAATCTAAAAAAAAAAAAAAAATAGAAAAAACATATATATAAAAAGCATAGGAATTGAGCATAAAGAGTTAAAAGAAAAGTAAAAAAAAGGAAGAAAAGAAATTAAGATAACATATTATAATATTAATAGACTAAAGACTAAAAGTTGGAAACTTGAAAATTTGCTTAGCTGAGCAGAAGAAGAAGAAGTTTTAATATTGAAAATTACAGAAACAAATCTTATAAAAAGAGAATAAAAATTTTTAACATATGCCACAAACAAAAAATATATAGAGTACTAGTTAAAAAAATAAATAAATAAATAATAAAAATATACTATACTTCAAACAACTAAACCTAGTAGTAATAATAATTTATATACTTCTAAACAACAAAGAAATTAGAAGAAACATTTAACAAAAAATTATAAAAATAGTTTCAAAAAAAAAGATATAAATACAGATTATTATTATAAATAATTTTAATTATATATTGAACAATATATTAAATAAACAAAATCTACAAATAGCAAGTTTTAAAAAATTACCAATTTTTAACTAAATGAAAAAGCAAGACTTTTCTAATATATACAAAAGAATGCATCCAACAAACCAAAAATATATATAGTTTAACAAAAAAGTTACAACAAAAACTGATTATATATAGGTGTTAGATAAACTAGTTTTAGACTTGCAAAAAGTAGAGATCAAAAAAGTAGATGAGATTACAGAAAGTAATCATAGAAGAATAATAGCAGAAATATAAATAAGACATATGACAGCAAAAAATAGCAAAGCAAAGACTAAAAGAAAAGAACAGACAAGAACATTATATTTGTATAATTAAGTAAAAACAGAAAATTAAAAAAATTATGCATGAGAGTTACAAAAATAACTTAAAGTAAAAGAAATACTAAAGAACATTTTAAAAGAAAAACAAAATAAAAGAAGACAAATAAAAAAATTAAATAACATATAGGACATAATAGAAGAAGCAATTAGAAATAAAATTCTATAAACTAGTGGTCTAGATGCCTCTCTTTTTACAGACAAGGTTAATAGTTCAATTTCAGCTAAAGGCAAAACTCTGTAATTTATAAATGTATATAAATGTATATGAAGTCTTGTGACTTAAGTTCATGTGAATAAAAGATTAGTATATAAAAAAGTTTTTAGAAAAAAGTTTTTTAATATAAAGAATTGGTACTCAATATGAGAGAAATAGTAAACATATTAGAAATAAAGAGAAGGTGCATTAGCAAATAATACAGTGAATATAAAAAGAAACTATAGAAAAAGGATAGACTTACTGAAATTCAAATATCTTAGGCATCAAACCAGTTTAGTAAATATAGGATATACTAAAATAGATAAAATCTAAAAAGTAATCTTGGTATCATACTTAGTAAGTTTGTATCAAGAGTAAATTTGAAAGATTATAGATACCTAGTAACATTCAATAAGGTAGTACTTAGATATAAATAGTAATTAGATAGCTCTAATCTGTTCTATCATAATAGTAATACATATTGTATATATATGCAATAAGTGTTAAAAATTAGAAAGTTTAAAATAGAAAACTTACAAACAGGTTTCAAGTATAGCATCTAATAAATAACTTATAAATAAAACTCTTAATTAGATAATAACTAAAGTTATATATGTGACTAGTTGTACTTTCATTGATATATTTTGTATATAATATGTAATCTTATATTACTAATAATAAAAAAATATATAAACAAAATCACTCTTAAAACTAAAAAAATAAAAGAAATAATTATTACAGCAGCAAGTAAACATATATCAAAAAAAGATATACAATATAGCAACAAATAAAAGAAGTAATCAAAAAGAACAACATCAAAAAAAGATATTGTAGAATTACAAAAACTAATTAGATATACAAAGACAAAAAGAGGCCAAGAAGTGACAAAAGAAAAAAGAAATATGACAAAAAGCAAATTAAAATACTAAGCAAGAAAATAGGTACAAAGTTACCAAAATTACAAAAAGAATGATCAAATATCTAGATAAAAGATATAAAAGACTGACAAAAACTATTGCAAGAAAAATAAAAAAGAATGAGAACAAGTGCAAAGAAGACAAATAAAAGTAAATATAGATAAAAAATATAAGATAATTAAAACTGACCAAGAAAGAATGTTTGCTAATTTTTTAAACAAATCTTACAAAAAAATAATGTTTAATAAGTTTGTTAAACAAATAAAAAAAGAAATATATTTAGTAATAAAGCCAAAAAATTTAAAACAGAAATAGCAGAATATTACAAAAAATAATTTAAGAAAAGAAGTACTAAATAAAAAGAATGTTAAAAGAATGAAAAAAAATATATAAGCTATAAGAGAACTAAAAAGAAGTAGTATATAGAAGTTGAAGAAAAAATTAAAGAGAAGAAATGAGAAAAAATACTAAGAAAACTAAAAATAAGAATAGCTTCAAATATATCTGGCATAAGTTACATTCTAATCAAATAAGCAGAAAAGAAAATTTAAAAAATATTAAGAAGATTTGCAGATTTATATCTAAAAGTAGAAGAAATACTAACAAAATAAAAAATAGCACAAGTTTATTTAATATCAAAAGATATAAAATAGAAATATAGTTTGAACAATACATAGCCAATAGCATTAATTGAAATATTTAAAAAAGTTGTAATAAAAATAATGACAAAAAGGCTTGCCAAAGTATTTATAAAAAAAGAAATACTTAGAGAACCAAACTATGCAAGTCTCTTAGAAAATTTAACAAAACAACTAGTATATATTCTAAATATGATTATAGAAGAAGTAAAAGAAAAGAACAAAAAAATATAAATACTTTTGCAGAATATAAAAAAGGCATTTAACTCAGTTCTATTTAAGAGTCTTAAACTGGCATTGTGAAGAATCAGAATACCTAAAAGAACAATTAAATATATTTTAAACTTTTTTTACAAGAGACAATTAATAATAATTACAGTATATAGTCTAACAAAATAAATAATAACAAGTAATTAAATTGACCAAGATGAAGTAATATTATTATTAATATAATATATATTTTTATAATATACTAAAAAAAGTACAAGAAGATAAAGATCTAGGTTACTTAGTAAAGCAATAAGCTAAAAAAGGCATGCAATACAATAATATTACAAAATATTACTAAGTAGCAATTGCATATGCAAATAATATAACATAGATTGCAAATAGTAAAAAACAACTATTAAAGATCTTAAAAATAACTAAAGAGTTTTTTAAAATAAATAATAAAGATAAATGGATCCAAATTAAAACTTTTAATAATAAATATAAAAATTAAGAAAGAAGAAAGAAAAATAGTATTTAAAAAAAGCAAAATAGTAGAAGAATCAAAAAATAAAATAGTTTGTATATTAGGAATATGGCTAAATAGCAAATTGCAAGAAATATTAATAAAAAAAAAGCAAAAAAAATAATATGCCAAACAATAAAAGATCCCAAGTACAAAAAAATAAAAATAAGCCAAATTATATATATAAACAATATAATGTTAGCTTTTTCTAAACTGATCTTGTCAAAATCGATATTCTGTTATAATTAATTAAAAATTGATTTATCAGATAAGTTTTTTAATTTATATCTAATAACTTGCTATATCTGATAATCCAAATATATATATTTTCAGTTTGTTAATTATAGTCATATGATAAATAGCCAATCATATTATGAATTATTTAAGCTAAAGATGAGATCTTTAATTTCTTTTTATGATTTTAATTGAATAATTGTAATGTTATTTCTAATTTGACAATGTTAACTATGCTATCTTTTGTTTACTAATCAAATTAAAATCAAAGTTTTTAAAGTTTTTTAAAATTATTGATAGTTTAAAATTGCAAAATTTTAATATAATATTTGTTTTATTAGGCTTTGTACTGTTTCAATGACATTTTCATTATTGATCAAAAAGTGAGATTTTTCTTGTTCAATAGAAACTGTAGAGAAATTTTAGTAAACCTACTAAAAGTAAGATCGAAAATACAATATATACAGATTATACAAATAAATATAACTTCATTTATATTGTGCTGCATTTATTACTTAATAAAAGACTACTAAAATTTTATTTTTAACAGATTTTTTCTTTATATAGCTGTTACTAATAAGAGAACTTATTGGTATAACTTTTTTTTATCTTTGTCAATCTTATATATACTTTTTTTTCAAAAAACTTCTTTTATCTAAATATTTAATAAAAAAAAAAAAATAAAAAAATAAAAACTGAAATTATCTTTCAATCAAGTGAAGTAATAATCTAATCTACATTGGACTTGCTTTTTGGTCTTCTTTTTCTGAACCTCTTTATGAATACAAGATTGTAGCTTGCATAAAGTTTTCAATATTACTTTGCTATTATCAATTCTTTCATTTATAATTCTCAAGGCATTATACAAAATATTCAATTGTTTTTTTTAGTTAGAGTTGGCATTATAAATTTCTTTTCTATTTGTTCTACTTTTATTACAGTTTGAATCAAGTCTTCATTAGTAAATTGATAATATATTTTCTTGTTTTTCTTCAATATTTAGTAATTCTTTAATTGGCATTAGATTATGAATACATAATATGTTTATTTGCTATTAAAGTTTCTTAACAGTTAATTCATTATTTGAATCAAGAGGTGGGTTTTCTTCTATATTATCAATGCTTTTAACAATAGTAAAGGAGGTAACAGATACTCTATTTTTATCATAAGAAAATACAACTTTTGTATAAAACCAATATTTCCTAATTATTTTAGCAGATACTTCTTTTTAGACAAACTTTGTCTATTTCATGGCCTGTAATTAATACAAGTTTGTAAAATTATTTATATTTTTTTCAATAACTTTAATCTAAAATTTTAATTTAACTCTTAAAAATAAAAATAAAAAAAATAATAATAATAAAGGTTCTAAAAAAATGAATTTAATTTTAGCTTAAACATAACAAAAATTTTAGGTTTATTATTTTTTGACTTAACTAACCACTTTTTTATTATATTACTACTTGCAATTGATTAACTTTATATATATCTTTTTCCTTGGTTTTGTTACAATCAATTGCATGTTAAAGTTATAAAAGACAATAATGAAGTTTGAATAATGTAATAATACTAGCATTCATAGGCTAAATTTTTGATGTTTCATATGAAGGTAACATAAGTATTTTTATATTAATTAAAATAAAGGCACTAGTAACATGTGAGAAGGCATCATCTAGAATAAATAAAATATAATAATTTGATTTTCTCATTTTTTTATTCAATTTTTCTATCTATTCATAAAAAAATATAACTGCTTTTTTATTATTATAGTAATAGAATCCAAGTTCTTTCTTTATAAAAAAAAGTTTGTTCAGTTATTATAGACATTATTTAAAAAATATTTAGAATAAAGTTGATCTTCTAAATATTAGTCTGATATTATGCAATTTTTATACTATGATGTAAAAAAAAAAGATATTTTTGAGTTGATAACATTATAACTATTATTATTATTTCTGAGACACCTTATGCAAAAATTAACTAAATGATTATTCTGTCAATTTGATAAGTTATTGATTATAATATAATCAATATAACATTTATTATTTATAAAGATAGTCTAAAGCCAAGTACATATATATATAGATGCTAATCAATGTAAGGCTTTAAATAACCTCTATTTATAGTGTAGCAATAATAATTATTAATTAATAGTAATCAGATAACTAATATTAATATACTGTAACTCTAATCAAATATTATATATTAGAATTATATTTACTAAAAAATAGTCAAAAAATTAAAAGAATTATAAATTCAAACAACTAGTATATTAGCAGATCCTTAATAAGTTAAGTTTTCAACTAATTTTAAAGATACAGATGCATTAAAAAACTTCTGCTACTTGTAAGAAAATTACATCTATTAAACCTGAATAATACAAAATATTTTAAGACTTTAATAAAAGAAAAACCAAACTAAACTTTGTATAAGTTACAATTTAAAATGAAACTTTAGATAGGATGTAAAAGTAAAGATCATTTGAAGCCTTGTAATTTCACATGAATTTAATTTACAAATCAATTAGCATTTTTATAAATACCAAGCTTTAAATTGTTTTTGTAAATAATAAACATTATATTGATCATGCTAAAATTAAAAATTTATCAAATTGGCAGACTAATCATTTGGTTAATTTTTTATAAGATGTTTAAGGAATAATGATAACAGCTATAAGTATAAATATTATAGAAAATTAGTATATGCTTAGAAAATTAACTTTATTTCTAATATTTTTTTAAACAAACCAAAATAATTTTTTAAAAAAATTTTAGAACATTGCTAACAAAATTTTTTTATAGTATTTATCTGTTTTTCTTTAAAACATCTAGATTATTTGGAATGCTCAATAATAAAAAATTAAAGTTTATAGATGTCATCTGTATTGGCTATAAATGCAATTATAATTCCTGTACAATTTTTTTTTGACCTTTCAATTTGGCAAAATGCAATTGTATAATCAGATATTATAGTATAAAAAACCTGTTTTAACTATATTGTAAATATTATAAAGAGAATACAAATTAGTAGTATTAATAATATTAGAAAGATTTAGATTTATGATAGCAATATTAGCAAAACTACTCTTATCAAGCAACTTAAAGTAACAAAAATTGAGCTATTCTTAAAAAGCTTATAACTATTTATTTGAAAATTCAGGCTAATTATTTTTAGAAATTTCCATTATGTTTGTTAATCTTTTTCTTTTAACCTTAATTATATCTTTATTTAAATATACAGCCCTATGTTCATATTGTAATATCCAGTTTGCCAAGTCAATGTTTAGCTTAAGAAATATAACAATATGACATTTCTTAATTTTAAGGTTACTTGAATACATTTTATTAAATTTATCTTTTCTTTTTAAAATATCAGAAATTGTACTTTGCCCTAGTGCTTTTACTAGCTTAAACTTATTTTTAACCCACTCTGCAAGTTTTTTCTGAATAAGCATTAGATTTTTTTGGTGATAATCACATATCATTTTTTTTGATTATTATACAAATTTCTATCTAATAAGACTTTGTCTTTTTTTTTCTATTATAATAACAGATGCTGTAAGTGTGTACAATTTGAATAAACAAAAATTCATCTTATATTTAGAAAAATAATTCTTTATATAATGATTTATAGTTGCATTAATCACAAGAAACATGATTTTTATTAATCCAATAAGCACTTTTTATTTATTTTTATTTTATTTTTAATTTTTTTTTTACAGTCTTTAATAAATATATTTTATTTATTTTAATTAATTTATTTATTTATTTTTTTTAATCAAGATTTTACATAAAAAGCATTAATTTAATTCTTTTAATTAATCTGTCTTAAAAGATTTATGTCAATCTTAATTATCTTAATTATTGTAGTATGATATGCACTATATATTAGAATATATAAACTTTAAAAAATATGTTATATTGAAATGAAGAACAAGATGATTTATATCTCTATTAGGATGCTATACTTTTTTGATTATTTTGACTCATGATAAGGATTTTTTTTTGTTAAATTAGTAAAAATAGTTCAAGAATGTCAAAAATAATAATTTTTTGTAAATTCTATCTTTGTTTTATTTAATGTATTTTCTGAGGGGTGTGGCGACTTAGTGAAGTGGATAAGTTGTCAACCCTCCAAGTGGTAGGTTGTGAGTTCAAAACCCATGGATGGCAAAAATTTGGATAATCATCTATATAATATTTGTATTACAGCAACTGTTCTTAACGATTGGGTTTGATACCTGTAATTATAGTTATACTAGCATAACTGGCAGGTCATAGGGCATCTGTGTAACTGGTTATACAGAGAAATGCAAACCAGCATTGGGCAGTGCAAATCCAAAATAAGTCCTTGTGGCTATGTAAATCTGTAGAAATTAGTGAACAAGAAGCCCACTTAGAAAGACCTAAGTAGAAAGGTAACATGAATCTTTGACAGTATTATTGTAAAGGCTAGACCTAGGAAACGGATACCAATGTGGAGTACTCAGATGGGCAAAAACCTCTGGGTGAGAATACTACTAACTAGGCTACCGGAAGTCCAACCAGGAGAACCGAAAAAAAAGAATATCAGGCTAATCTGATATACCAATAAGCTGGTTGTAGTCCTACTAGGCTATTTGGATTGGAAGTTTGGAGAAAAATCAGGAGTATACTAAAAGTACTAGGGATATGCTGTGAAGTAAGTGCTAGGGTCTGGGTAAACTCTATAAGGACAAGCTCTGTTAATGTTTCATAAAGTGGATAGGTAGCTAACAGAAAGGCCCCTGAAGCCTTATAGTCAGGTGTTGTGCTCTGAAAATAATTGTGTAATGGCTTGACAGACATACAGAAGGGAGGCTAAATGTTGGGTTAGATGGCACTTAGATGTACAGGAACTGAGATGCTAATTGTCTGGGTGCAGTATAGGAATCAAAGTGTTTAATTAGATAGTCTCCTAGTAGATTATAGGTATGACAGCTAGTGTAGAACCCTTGAGTGGACTACTTAAATAGGTAACCAAAAGTTATATATGTGGCTAGTTGTATGCTCATCTTGTACAAATAATATATAATATATTCACTAAAAACACAATAAAGGCATTAGCCGCCATTAACATCAGCCTTTAAACAAAAAAAAAAAAATGTATTTTCTGATATTTTAAAATATTTGAATAATGCAGATGCATTTGATTTCCAAAGCATTTGATCATATTATTTATTTTTTTATAAATTCAAACTAATTAAGAATTCAAATAACATTTTTAAGTATACAAATATATTTTTGTTTAGGTTTATATATAATTTGGCTTATTATCTTCCTTTTATGTTAATCAGCTTTTTTTAAAAATTAGTTCTATCAAACCAATTTGACATAACAGATTTGTCTTACTTCACCAACAATCATTTTATTAATAGCTTAATTAGCCAATATTATATTAAATAATAATAAATATTTGTACTAATCAAATGCTTATCCTAACCCTATGTAATGTCAGTTGAATAAACTTTTAGTAAAATGACTGTTAGCAAAGTGAGCAAATAGATTAGTAGAGTAAGTAAGTTGACCAAAATTTAAAATCAAAATAGTTTTAAAGCTATGCTGATATTAAGCAATAATTTCTGTAACTATACTATAACAAAATTATCTTTTAAGCATCTTTACTTATAAACTATCATTTTATTAGTAAAAATTTTGTAATTTTGAAAGAAATTTATTAATTTTAGCCTATTTTAACTCTAAATTTTGATTAATCTGAATTTTGGTTGCTTTACTAATCTATCTAAAGTAAGCATTACCAAGTATAAATGTTTTTTTTAGATTAAAATAAGCAATAAAAAATTAATTAAAATATGTATAAAAAACTTTTATAAAGTAGATATACAGTAAGACTGCATATATGCATATAGCATTTTAAATATTTAGTGTTGCTATAGGATCATATTAATTAGAATAGTATATATTAGTTATTACTGAATAAATTTTGACAATTTAATTAATAAATTGATATTTTATTGTTATATAATATTTTTCAAAACTGATATTCTTTTAAAATTAATACAAAACCTATCTATTATACTTACTAGTTTTGGAAGAACCAATAGTAGTAATAATAACAAAATTAAGTTATATGTTGCAATTAATGAAAATATCAGATAGAAGCATAAATAAAATACTTCAACTAATAATAAATTTGGCTAAACAGAAAAGTAATTTGCAAAGAACATTAGAAATTGTATAATAAAGTATAAAAATTTTAAAAGCTGCAAATATTATAACAAAAATTAACAATAAAGCAAGTAGGCAGCCTATTAGCAAGTTTAAACAAACATGTCAACTTGGACAACTAACAAACTAAGAATAACATAAGGCTGTCAGAAAGTAGGTTTAATAGAAGATATATAAAAATTAAAAGAAATATTAGAAAATAAAAATTGCTAGAAAAATAATCTAGATTGTTTAATGATCTTAAAAGCAAAAAAACTAGAAATAAATATAAAAACAAAAATAACTTATAGACAACAGTTGGGCATAATACTAAAATAAAAAAGCTTGTCAGTACTTGCTTGTAAAAGAAAAGTAAAATTATAATAAGTGAATTAGGTCTAATATACTTAAATTAACAGTTTAATATAAAAGAAAAAAAGCTAATTATATAGTAATAGCCAAAAACTATCAAGATTTATTATATAAAAAAAAAAGCAAAGTGGTTTAAGACAATAGAACTAAAGGTATTAAGTAGATTAGAAAGCAGAGAAATTAAAAAATACTTCAAAACAAATAGTTAAAATACTTAAGCACTGCAGATCAAATAAGAGTATATTTCAAAAAATAGAAGAAAAAAAGTATAGGTAATATATAGTACACAAAATTACAGACGGCTAAAAAAAACAATTAAAAAGAAAAAAAAATATTAATAAAATACTGGCAAATACAAAGCAAAAAAAATAAAATAGTTACTAAGATAAAAGATGCAAAAGTTATATAAGAAATAAAAAATAGATTAAAAATAGTTGCTAGCAATAGATAAAATAAATAACAAAATCAATGTAGTTTCAAACATATTAATAAAAAAAGGCAGCAATAATATTAAAATAGCAATAAATCAAATAACAGATATGATAAAAATAAATATATTAGAAATAAAAGAACAAAAGTTTGAAAAATATATAACAATAAAAAGTTAGAAATAAAAATTATTAAATGACAGAAGTTAAATAAGAATATTAGTTAAGAAATAATAGAAATTTTGAGAAGCAATATGATAAAAAATAAAAACAAATATATAATATATACAGATGAAGCAGTGAGTATAAAAGGTAAAGAAGACATAGTAATTAAAAACAATATAGATATAGAATGAGTTTAAACAAACAAAATGCAAAAATATCAAAAAAAAAGCAAGTAAAAATATATACAGACAGTAATGTTATAATAAGAAATATTAGTAAAAGTTTGGAATAAGCAAACAGAAACAAGATTCTTAAAAAGAATAATGCAATATAAATAATGAAAATTAAAAACTTTATTAATATGAAAAGCATTTAGATAGAGTTAGTTAAAGTTAAAAGTTACAGTAATAATAGATGAAATAACAAAACTAATAGTCTGATAAAAAAGAAATGCTAAATGAGAAGATTATATAGACCAAAAAAGTCAGTTGTAAAAAAATAAAGTATTGTTTAAAGTGAAAAAACAGATGAACTATATACTAATAAGACTGCTTTATAAATTAGTAACAAATGCAAAATTAGAAACAGAATAAAAAGAAACAAAAGCAATTAAAAATTTAAAACCAAAAGCAGAAGACATAATCTATAATTAGATATACTTTTAAAAAAGACTAAAGATGACTAAGAAAGTATACTATACAATAAGAAAAAGCAGTACAAGAAGAAGTATATTTATAAAGTGCATAATAGATAAACTTCTAATCTTGAAAGAACTTAACAAAAAAAGACCAAATATATATACAACAACAAAATACCAAGTATATCAAAACAAAGTAAAAGAAACACAAGCATATTTGGCAACATGCAAAGAGCAAAGAAACTTATAAAAAAAAATCCAAAAAGTAACTATTGCAACAGCATAAAAAGAGTTAAAAAAGAGAAAAAAATTCAAGTTCTTTTATATTGAAATCGGGCGTTACGGCGAGTCAGTCGCTCCACAATCCAAAACTTCGTGTAACCTACGGTTGGCTTAGTCGA
>CAJVQA010007085.1:0-14169 GCA_910591915.1 Cetraspora pellucida | reverse complement strand
ACAGCTAACCTGGTATCGCTATGACTGAGACCAACACTGGTAGTTAGGGCATACCATTAAACTGCTATGCCCTTGTAGAGTTTACTCCAACCCTGGTACTGACTTCACAACATATCTATACTACTTTGGTATTTAATCCAAGTTCTACCAAGCTCCCAAATTAGATAGCCCAGAAAGGCAGGTCATAACTATACACCTTTGGTTTACATGTTTGCTGGCATATAACCTTTTTCTCTGGAACCTGGAAATTCTGGCAGCCTGGTTGGTTTTATTCGGCCCCTTCTCAAAGGCTGGCTCTTTGCCCAGTTTTACAAATTCTAGCTCCATTTCATAGGTCTAGTCTTTACAGTAGTACTGTCGAAAGTTCGGGTTACCTCTCTACTCGGGTCTTTCAAGTGGGCTTCTGTCCTCCTACCTGGTTCCTATGATTTACATGGTCTAAGAACTTATCTTGAGTTCACACCACCTGGTACTGGTTTGTGTTCCTTCATACAACATTGCACGAATGCCTAAACCTTCCAGTTAGGCTAGTATGACACGGGTTACAGGTATCCTATCCCAATCAATCACAGAAGACAGTTAGTCATAATACAGAAAGAATTGCAAATTTTCACTATCACTGGGATTTGAACTCTAGATCTGTCACTTGGGAGTTGACAACCTATCCATTTCACTAGGTTGCTACACCTCTTCTTTCAGATCTTTTCTAACTTATCTGTAAAGCCCTTAAATTAGAAAATTTTACTTAATAATTAGATTATTCGATCTGATTTAAAGATTATTTTGTACTAGTACAAATATCACATTAGGATAGTTACACAAATGCCTAACATCATTACTGTCAAACCAGACTTCTTTAACTTAGATACTCTTCAGAATAAATATAATAGTCGAATACTAGTTACTTTAGACAAAAACTGTAAAAGTTTTAAATTTCTTCTATCTAATTTTAACTCTACATTATGTAACACTCACAATGGCTACCATTTCTTTCTCAGCCCTACTCAACCTATTATCACTAAATGTTTCTGTGAAAAATACTATATATACTTCGCTTCATAGCATTTATCTTTGCTATCTATTTCTGATTTTACCTCTACAACTATAATTAAATCATCTAATTCAATAGAAATTAACCTTAATGCCAAACTCTACAAATTTTTTTACTTTTCTTGCCTTCTTTTACCATACACATATATCTATTATTTGCAAAACCAAAGATATATTCTGTATTATGCTAACTAATAATAAGCACTTATTAGATCCAAAAGCACTTATATTCAAAACTGAAGTAAGTGGCTTTCCAGCTCACCCTCAATGCATCCATAAACTTAAACTAAAGCTAGCCAAATTCACAAGTTCTATAAACTAAAAACAATATAGTCTTTATTGCAAAATCAAATGCCTACAATTATTAGCAAAAGATAAGCATATCTTTTTTAAAAAATTTTTGAATAAACTTTTCAAAAAAGTTAAAATACAGACAACCAATTAGACAATAACTCTAATGCAAAAGAACTTTTAAATAACAACAAACAGAAAGAGGCCAATAACAAACAACCTAATTAAAAAGCAAAAACACAAAAACATAATATTTCAAAAGATTTTGACTGGTTTAAAAATTATCCTGTTACATCTACCATGCAGCAACATAATAAACTTAACACACTACTAGCTTTACAACTATTTACTTTCTTGAAATCCAATATTAGAGACTTTATTCCTAAACAAATCATTACAAACAAATCTGATAAAAATAAAAATAGCAACAAACCATCTGTCAAATACTTCTTTAGCTATATTCTTAACAAAATAGCAAGTGAAGAACCTAAGTTCTTGTTAGATTTTATTGTCAACTCAAGTTCTGACTTTGATAAATCAAAATCAATTCTCTTTAAAGCTTTTTATAATACACTTAAAGGCCTACTCTCCAAATTTACAAAGGTGTTCTTTACTTAATTGGACTACTTACATATGCTCTGATCACATTATTCTATTCTATCTTACTCAAATACTAACAGATGTAGAGTGGCTCTAAACTTAGTCTATTTACACCTTTATCTAAACCATAAATATAGAACTATCAACTTTAAAGAATTTATGAAAAAACTTGATATTAAACTATTATAGTTCATACTTCACTTTGATATTAAATATAGTTCAAAGCAACTTAAATTCATTATCCAAAATAATAACTGATTCAATATTAATATTTTCTTTAACATTTCATCTAAAAAATTCTTAAAAGGTTTTAGAATTCTATTACTTAAGCCCCATCTTACAACTTATGAGGCCTGGTTTAAACCTTTTTTTGAAAAATGTAGCATTCAGTTCAACAAAATTGATCAACAAAAAACAAACAATTATATCAAAATGCTAATATCACAAAAACTAACTGAAAAATGCAAAAAACTTTTGCCAAAAACATACCTCTTATCAGATTCAATACATACTCTTAAAAAGCATCTAAAGCAACTTTCAAAGTAGTGCTCTATTATATCCATCTCTGCACTAACAAAGACTGTAATCTATTAGCCAAATTAACAAAACACAACTTAGGAAACATCTCCAAATTCTATTTCACTACCTTATTCAAAACTTATCTGATACCAAAATTAGAACAAAAAGAATAGATTTATTTAATATTAGAAACTGATACCTTTCATTCCAAACAAAAACTTGCAGTAAGCTTTTCTATATTAACATCTACAGAAGAACTCAAAGTCTTAGCTATATCTACTGAAAAGTTATTTGCAAATCTTAACAAAGTAGCAAGTAATATTGCTCAATCTATATATTACTTCTATTGCTATCTAAGAGCCTTTATATTAGCAACAAGAGACAATAATAAACTTGTAGGTTTATTTAAAAAAGAAGCTCTGGAAAAAATGATCCAAACAACCAATAACATCCATACTCTAGCAAGAGTCATTACATATTTTAAATTAGAAAAAAATTTAAAATATCACTAAAACAAATATGTATTAATTATAATCATTCTATTATCCAGAAGCTGAAGATTTTCTAATAAAACACCTTAAAATCTCAATTTCAAAACAATATAAAGATTCTCTTTTTATACAAAATTCTAATATATCGAATTCCCAAAAAGTAAATAAAAATATATTTACATCTTCAGAAAAAACTACAAAAACAACTGAAAATACTATTCTTATCTTGCAAGAGGAAAGTACAAACCCTTCTTTTCAATATGTCTTCTACAGAATACATTAATGCAGCTGTCACCTTTAAGATTATGATGTCCTTTACACCTAGTGGATCATCTTTAGAAAAGAATAATGACAATAGGCAGGCAGTAAAGCCTACTATAAGCAAATCTGTAGAAGACATCATATATAATGTCTCTGATACTAATACTTCAACTCCTTCAGAGACAAACACCTGCTGTAATAAGTTTTTAAAATGATACTATTTACTCTTACTACTGCAATCTATAACACTTAATAACTTTATCAAACACTTACACAAAAACCTTTTCTTCGATCCAATCAAAATTTTAGTTAATAATGAAAAAACAGAAATATATGTTTATATCAAAGTCACAAATCCTACTATTTCAAATCATATAGCTATAAATCCTATTCAATACAAATTATATAAACACTTATTTATCTTAATATCTCCAAACCAAATAATATCAAATTATAATAACTATCACTCCTTAAACTCCAATACACCTAGAACACAGTTTTATAATAATTAACTTCACTTATCAATCAGTACATATGATGTTTAAGGAATTAATGAAAACCTGAAACAACAAATATGAAAAGACTACTGTCTTTCTAACAATCTTAGCATTATTAGCATAACAGAAACCAAAATTGCAGCCAGTAACCCAATTACTAAATTACAAAAATCCAAATACTTTACATATTTGTGATTATGCACTAAAGGCCTTAAAGCAAGCATAGCCATTATAATCCACAAGTCTATAAAAACCTACATCTACAAAATACTTTTTTTTCTAGAATATGCTATTGCAGTAGACATCTTCTTTAAACATGATTTTAAATTCAGAATTATTTCAGTTTGTTTATTATATGATAATACTCAACTAAGACTGTCAGTACAAAATACTATAATACAATAGCTTTAACAAGCCTACGCATTAAATATCCAGCTAATTATCCTAGGAGACTTTAATTTTTTTGATAGTATCACCTACTCCTCTTCAATAAAATACAAGTTGTTTCACTTTCTTTAATACAACAATATGTATAACCTGGCCACATATACCTATAACTTAATATCTACCTAGTAAAGCAACAGATATCAGAGTAGTATAGACTACATCTGGGCCAATCAACCTTTTCTTTGATATCTTAATTCTTTTACTGTAGATAATTCTGACACTAGTACCCAGAGTGATCATAAAATTCTGAACTCTTATTGGATCTTTCCTTATGCATATATAGGCAAACTCAGACATCCTACCAAAACTTATAGAAGGACATTCTTACACAAAAATATGAATAAAGATAAATGACAACAATTTGCAGACCAAGTAAGCTTAAATCTTAATAATAACAAAACTCCACTTAGTACACAAACCTCAGAATTACTTGAATCTTCCTGGCACAAAATCCAAAACAGTATTATCTCTGCTGCTATATAACATATCCCAAATAAAAAATTTACTATTAGAAACTTTCAAAATATCTTTTCTACAAGGCATCATCTTTACATTAACATCTCAAGAAACTAGGCAATATTATTAAACAAGTTAAATACTTACTAAAAAACTCTACTTCTATATTATATTAACATAATTATCTTATTAATTAAATAAACATATCTAATTAGCTTAATGTTCCATTCTTATCAATTGTTTACAACTTACTGTCAAACTGGTTAGCACATGCTAAAACTGAATAGAAATCTATTTATTATGCCCACAATATAGAAAATATCAAAAAAATAAAACAACAAATTAATGATAATATTTTTAAAAAATGCTTCAAACTTCAATCAAATCCAAAATTAATAATTAATAGCATACTTAACTATCACAAGGACTCAGTCAAATTCAATAATATTAGAACAAACAATAATGTAATTACTGACCCTCAAGACATCAAACAACATATTCAACAACATTATAACCAATGAATATCCTTTAGACATACCAACCAACAAATCTTTAAATCTAACTAGAAAGAAGAATATAACTGCAAAATGCATATTAACTCTGAGTTGTACAATAATATTACTAAAGAATTTACTATTATTGAAATGACTAAAACATTATTTCATCTTTCAAATAACAAGTCCTGTGGCCCCTCTGCCCTATAAAAAATAATCATGTAATATTTGTATTTAAAAATATATATTATTTTTGTGCATAAAAATGTATACTATTTGTGCAAATTAATATGTAAAAAATATCAAAAAAAGTGACATTTTGTTTAATATTCATCTTATACTTTTTATTAATAAATATACTATTTTTATTTAAATACTATCACTAAAATATTTACAAAACATATAATTATTGTTTAAAATACAGCTTTTATTTATTTAACATTTATTTAAAATTGCTTTATAAAATACAACATTTATCTATTTAATGTTTACTTAATATACTTTAATATACTTTTTTTGTCTAATTTTTATTTATAAATTATATAAATGTTATATAATATTTGTAAGCAAAACTAATCATAATGGTTTTTAGATCTTAGCACTCTAGAAGGTATAGGATTATCTATATAATAGATTTGTTATATATTAATATGTATTATGACAAAGCCAAACTTAGCCAGTATTATCACAATGTTTTTATTTATACATACCTTTTGGTGAATCATTACATTTATTCTTTGAGGTCTCTTTTCACTAATTATTCATTATATTTTTAGGAGTTTTAGAAGTTACATTTTCAGGAGTTATGTTAGTAATTGGAGATTTTTTGATGTGCTTTGTTTTTTGCTTTGACATATTAACCATGTTGTCTCTAGGTTGTAACACAATTGAGGTCTCTGATTTATTATTAATAACAATTTGACAGTTTGAGCTGATATTTATTATTTAATTTATTTAATATTAGTAAAATCACATATAATTTTTTAAAAAAAATAGGTTTAATAATTTAAATTACCTTTAATGCCTTCTGTCATTGCTAATTCAAAACTACATCTTTGATTTAAATTATTATTAGATAAAATATCTATAGTGAGATTAGTAGTAAAAACAAAATATAAATTTCATAATATATAATTATCATTATTATCATAATACCTATTATCTCCTTTTCTGCAATTTGATTATAATTTTTGTTCCTTACAGCATTGTATTCTTTTTTACCTATATTTTAAAGTATAAAATTAAGTAAAAGTTTATAAAATTATTTAATAATACTAAATATATAGGCTGTTGATTAATTGAACAATGCATCATTATTTTAATTGCTCAATTGTTTATGCAATTTGAGAAGTCTAGATTATATGCTTTATACTATTAAATATACAGTAAATTAAAAAGATTAATAATTGATTAATTCTTATTTAAAACAAGAACAATTTTAACTTTTTAACTAATGATTACTTTTAGTTACACTCAACTTGTGATACTAAGATGTATTGAAAGTCTATATTTGGGCTATAAATTTACATATCACACTCTAAAAAAAAAAAAACTTTAATATCTATAAAAAAGCAATAAAGCTGTGTATGAAACAAATAAGCCAATAGTACTCAGTATAATACATAAACTTTATCTTCAATTGATAATATTTCTGACAGCTTATACTATTTTAGATTTGGAGATTTGGAAATTGGTGTTTTTGAAAATAATTTCTAGCAAAAAAAAATATATATATATATTTATATTATATTATATATATTATATATGTATATATATATATTTATATTAATACATATAAAGATATTCAAGTAACAAAAGAAAAAAATATTTTGCACCTGATTAATTCTACTTTCAGAATCATACAAGATAATGTTCTTATATTTTCTTTCATATTTATAATTGCTTGAAGTCTGTCTATTACTTAAATTACCTATTTCAGAGATATCAGAATTACCAGAATCAACAACCTTTTTATTGTTTTTTTTGTAGCTTTTTCACTTTTTTTGTACTAGTAATTGCTTATTATAATCATTTCAAAATTGCTATAATCACTATTTTTAGCTGGATCAGAATCACTAGAATTAATAAATTTTTCATATTTTTTTTTATAGGATTTTTGTTTTTTTGGTAGTAGTAATGGGTCATCATCATTTTCAGAATAGTTGGAATCACTAGGAACCATATTTGGAAGCTTGTTAGTATTCATCAAATTATTAATATAATAAGAACTTTTTTTAGAACATGAATATTGCTAAAGATTTGTGTAACATTAGATTATTGAGACTGCTAAAGCCTTTCATTTTTAGCTCTAAGAGATTTTAACTGAATTTTTAAGTAAGTTATTTCATTATCATTAGTAACATGTTGATTGTTAGAAGTAAAAGATTCATTATTTGAAGGTTTGTTATTATTTTTTTTTATTTTTTTGTTTAGTTGGTGTTATTTTTTTATAGGGTATGAACACTGTAAATATGAGGTTTAATATGATTATGAATTATGATGACTATTCTTCTACAGAAGTAGAAAAGTTGAACCAGTAATAAGTAAAAAAATTGTTGTTGCAAAAGAAAAGGTTAGTTTTGTCAGAGATTTTTGTTTCAGTAATACTGGCAATAGATATGTCATTATTAAGACAGTAATCTTGCCAGACTTCTCTTTTTGTTGGATTATTAAAGCCTCTAACATTGTGTGTAGCAATAGTTAGATTAAGATGATAAGAACTTGAGTCAGAAGAGTGTGAAGTAAAGTTATAGTCAATAGGAGTTAAGTAGTTGTTGTCAGGAGGAGGATTAGATAGAGTAAAAGTAGAGCTAAAAGAGTTGAATTTGAGAGAGAGTTTATAGAATAGTAGAAAAAAATGTAGAGCAATAATATTATGATCTGACAAAAGAGTATCATTAGGAAGATATATGTGGGTTTCATTATAAGATGCATTGACAAAGAATGTGATACTAGATACAGTTTTGTTGTTATTATATTTGTCAATATGTTGGATTAAGGTTTAAATAGTTTGATCATGAGAGAGAAGTAGTAAATTGTAATAAAAAAGAAATTTGTTAAAACATGTATGAAGATCATAGAAGATTAAAGATGTTGTAAATAATCTTTCAAAATTGTCTTTTACAGGGTTGATCACTGTATGTCCGGCTCTTACAGCTGTGCAAGATACCATAGTCTGCCCTATATGTTGGGTCTAACCATCATTAACATGGCCTTTCACATAAATAGGCTTGTCCACCTGCCTACTTATTTCATTTTCCTTATTAACTACAGTAGTTGTTTTTTTTAATAAAGTGGTAGCTACTTCAATGTTAGTTGTAGAAGACAAAGAATTTAAAAAGAGGATTGTAAAAAGAGTGAGTCAAAGATAGAGACTGGTTTGAAAGTCAAGATTAAATTTTTTTGCTAAAAACTTCTTAGCTGCAGAATAGGCAGTGTCATTGAAATATTTGACAATTTGTAAGTAGATTTTTGATTTTTGACAATGTCAAAGTAGGTAATGATTTGAGCAAGGAATTTAGTATCAATAATGTTTTTTGTTAATAAGTTAATTGCCTCTTTTTTGGAAAGAGACTGTATGTTGTAATTTTCTGCTGCAGTTTAGTAATATAGTAAGAGGTAGCAGTAGAAGTAGTAATTATGATGTTTAGGATTAGTTTTAACTTTGTTTTGTTTGCAAATAAAGTTTTCAGCTTGATCAGCCAACTTGTTCAGGGTTTTGGTAGAAATAGGTTGATTAAGTGAGGTGGTGTATTCTTTATTTTTGTGAAATAGTATAGTATTAAAAATAGAATAAATCTATGTTTTATCCTCTTTAGATGGGAATGATATGTGAGATTTATTTAGTATGTCATTAAAGAGTTTAGTGCTGTCATAGAATTTTTTGTCATTAAGATATTGACATAATTTGTTGTTACAAGTGAGGCAGTGAAAATTTGCAATATGAGATGCTTTCTCATATTACTTATAAAGTAAATTAGATTTTTGGAATATGTAGGATTCAGGAAGGTGCTTGGAGAGTTGAAGAATAAAGTGCTGACAGAATTGAATTTAGAGAGAAGTTTTAACTTTTTCTTTGTCAATAGTCGAAGAAAATTGTCGACTATAAGGGGGGTAGTAGGTTTCAAACCAAGAATTGAAGTGATCAAGAGAGTTTTTTAGAGATGAAATGCAGAATCTTTCAAGAAACAGTATTTTTAGAACATTGAAAAAGAGCTTGATATTAAATCTAGTATCTGATTCAATGATAAAGTATTTTTGGTCAAGGTTAGTAGTTTGAGTAAAAGATTCAATTTTGAATTTTTTAGGTTTAAGCTTTAAGTCTTTGGCAAATTTTTGGTAATCAATTGATTAATAATTATTAGATAAAAAAAGATGAAGTCATGCAAGATTGAAGCAGAGTTAAAAACAATTGTGAGCAATATATGGATTTCAAGATAATTGAGTTTTGTGAAAAGGACAGTTGTAAATTTAAGCAATAGGTTTTTAAGAGTAAATTCAAATAAGTTGAATAGGATAGTAGCACTTTTGTCAATATTGGAGTTGCTACTGTAAATAAGATCGGTTAAGAATTCTGATTGTTGTCCAGTCATGATATGAATAATGTAATAGAATGAGGCCTTGAGTGCAGGTTAGATAGGAGTAGCTGGTTTAATTTCTTTACCAAGATAAAAGTTGTAGAGAAATTTTTTGAGAAAGATAAAGAGTTGAAGAGAGAATGTAGTCTGTAGTTTTTTGTTAAGTTGCATTTCTTTAGTAATTAGAAAATTTGCAAGCCAGTCATATGTAGGGTTGGATTTTGGTTTAGCCGCACTAGAGTAGGTTTGGAGAGGAGGTTTGTTTGAAGTACTATCAGGTTGGTTAGTATTACTAGAGTTATTAAGATTTAAGTTGGAGTTATCAGAAATATTAGTAATAAGAGGTTGGTTAGAAATAGGATTGATATGAGTAGTTGTAGTAAAAAAAAAGTCAATAAGATCAGAAGTAGTAGAGGAAGTTTGGTTAGAAAACTTAATATTGGGGTTAGTAGTTTGATTAGATTCTATTAAGATGTTTTGAAAAGTTTGGGTAAGGTTTTTCTTGGTTTGAGATGAATTAGCTTCATGCTAAGATGAGGCAGTTATACAGGTAAGATGATAGACTTCATTGTTTTTAGTAACATATTTTTCGATAAGATAATAACACTCATTTCTTTTAGTGCAACCAATTGGAACAGAGCATTTTGGACAGGTATAGTAGTGTATGTTAGATGTAGGAGATAGAGAAACACTATTAGTATAAGAAGAGATGTTAGATATAAGATCTTGACTTGTTTTGTTGAGTTTTTTTGAGTTGCTGTTGATGTGAGTGGTAGTAAAATTAGTAGCTTGAATATGGTTAGTATTGGTGGGTGAGATAAATTTGGTGTGATATTTGCCATAAAGACAAATAATCACAGAGGTAGAAAAAAGAGTTTGGAAAAAATATGTAATCTTATGTGATCTAAGATTTTTTGTTAAACAGAAAGTTGGTTGGATTTTAGGAGAAATTAGACAAGCCTTGTTGCCTTGTTCTTTATCATAAAGAGTGATTCCAAAACTGTTAGAAAAGTTTTAATAGAAATAATTAAGGTCTGCAGTATTAGGCTCTTGATGAGTTAATGTAGACATTTTGCAGTATTTGCAAATAAGATAAGAATAGAAAAAAAGAGAATTAAGATTTAGAAAATTTTGCTAAATAACAAATATGATTGTAAATATTAATTTTGCAAGAGTAGTAGATAAAAACAAGTGTTGTATTGTGAAAGTGTTACAGAAGTAGTGCTGGAGTGTAACTAGAATAGTTAGAGTCACTACTGTGACTCAAGTATTAGACACAACTGTAATTTGTAATACAAATTACTGTGTAATGTAGATAAAAACCAAATATAGTAATAATAGATTGTGTTGAATAAATATCTATAAATAGATTAGTTACAAATGTTGGTGTAAATTAATAAGATATGGATTTGGAAATGATTGTATAGTTACACAAATAACATGTAAGGGAAAAAGAGAATAAGGTAAAGACAAAAAGTAAAAAAAAAATTTTGCAAGAGAGTAAATATTGAATTTAGTTGTAGTTTGACCAATATTAGGTCAAAAATCTTCATTTAGAGCTCGTTTTGACCGGGTAACTGTGTACTACAACTTTAATTAAGAGTATAGAACAGGTTAAGGCAATAGAAACTGCAAGATGATTAAAAGTTATAAACTGGAGGCCAAAGGCCATCAGTACAGGTTTCTTGATGAGTTTAAATTATCAAAACTTAATATTTGCAAAATATATATAAAATGATAAGCTGAACAAGTTTACTTAAGAGCCCAGAACAGGTTGTCTTAGTAAAATAAATATTTATAAGTGTTTTTAGACAGATGAATTTTTTAGTTAATTTTTGTGCAATGGATTTGCAGAAAGAGTTTTTTAGCAAAACTATTTGAAATATTTTAATAATAGTTAATAATATAAAAATCTTAGATCTATATTTAACAAATAAATTCTAAAATATTTGATATATCTTGAAATACTTTAATAAATTTCAAAATAATTTGAATAAATTCAAAAATATTTGAAATTATTTAAAATAATGTGAAAATATTCAAAATATATTAAATATTATAAAATTATTCTAAAGTATTTAGATTTTTATTATATTTAATTATAAAAATTTAAAATTAGAATTGCAAATAAAACTGATTATATTTATTAAAAATGTAAATGATAAAAATATAATAATAAAACAGAAAATCTAAAATATAATATATAAAAATATCAAATAAAAAATAAAAAAAATAAAATATAAAAATTTTAATTTTTTGAAGATCCTTCTTGTAGATCTTCAATTTCTTCCAAAGCTATTATTTCTCCTATCATAGGCTCTACTCTTAATTGAGGAAATGTCCTAGCTGATGGCTCTGCACTTAATTGTGATAATGTCCTAGCTGGAGGCTCAGTACTAGTCTAAGGCTCTGTTCTAGTTTAAGACTTAAAAACTGTTTGAGTTCTAGTTGGAGTTGTAGTAGTGGTTAGAGTTTCTGGAGAAGTTTGTGTAGGTCTAACTCTTTTAGAAACCTAAATAATAAAATAATAATAAAGAAAAAATAAAGTAATAATAAAGTTTTTATAAGAATAAAAATTGAAAATAATTATATAAAATATTAATATTATAATTATCCTTTTAGAAGTTTGCAGAGGAGTTCACATTCTTCTTTTATCTGCCAACTGTAATCAAATTAATAAAAGATATTCTAATTATAAATTAAATAATTAATACTTATTTTGCTAACTTCTTCTTCATCTTCACTTAATATTGAATTATTATCAGAAAGTGGTATAAAACCTAAATTCTTTTTTAACTGATTTTTTAATTTATTTATTTAATAGAAATTATTTAAATGATTAGAAAATTTTAAATAAATTTAAAAAATATTAAGATTATTCAAATATTTGCACATAATTGTGCAACTATTTAAAATATTTTAAGGTTATTTAAAGCTTATAGAAATATTAATTTTTATCTCTTATATTGTAGGCCAACACAGGCAAATTTGCCTGTGTTTTTGTATTTTTTTAGCTCTGATTTACTTTTTTAAATTGTTAATTAAAATATATAAATAAAATTTGGTATAATAATATTTGAAAATAAGAATTACTTTTTTGCAGTATTTATTTTTAAATTATAAGAAAAAAAAATAGATTACTTATAGGTTAAAAATATACAATTTCAAAAAATTTTTTTTAAAAAAATTTTTTTAGTTTATCTATAATAAACTTTTTAAATATTAATTTTAAATCTATAGTTTTTTTTTTTATTGCTTACACTAAGGCTATAGTTATCAGCAGCTATTGCTTTTATTGTATTTTAATTATAATTACATAACTTGTACAAGATAAGTATACAACTAGTCATATGTACAAGTTTTAGTTGTCTATTTTAAGTAGTCTGCCTGCATAGCAGGTTCTACACTAGCTGCCATATCTGCAATCTACTAGGAGATTACCTATTTAAACACTCTGATTTCTATACTTACACTGACAAATAATGCACAAGTTTCTGTATACTTAAGTGCCATCTAACCTAATTGTGACATTTTTGTCTGTATATCTGTTAAGCTATTACATATTTCAGAGTATGTTACCTGACTGTAGGGCTTCAGAAGGCCCTTCTGCTAACTAACTACCCACATTTAGTTTCTTGTTAATAGGGCTCACCCTTGCAAAGTTCATCCAGACCTCAGCACTAACTTTATAGCATATTCCTAGTACTTATAGTATATCTCTGTTTCTGACCTCAGACTTTCAATCAGATAGCCTAGTAGAACTATAACCTGTCTCTGATATCTCTGAGTTTGCTCCCAAGGTCTTTTTCCTTTAGTTCAAGACTTTTGGCAGCTTGGTTGGTAGTACCCCTTATCTGAGGTTCTTGCCCACCTAATTCCTTCCACATTGGTATCCATTTTCTAGGTCTAGCCTTTACAGTAGTACTATTAAAGATCTATGCTACCTTTTTACTTAGGTCTTCCCAAGTAAGCTCCAGTTTCTTATTTTACAGATTTATACAATCATAAAAACTTATCTTGGGTTTGCATCACCTGATGTCAGTTTCAATCTTCTGTATAACTTCAACATTGCACAGATGCTCTATTACCTGCCAATTATCTGATGTGACTGTATTACAGATACTGATTCCAACTGATCAATAGAATGCTATTGCCATAATATCACTTACCTTCTATAATACCAATATAACATAAGTAGTTTTTCAAATTTTCACTGTCTGTAAGCTTGAACTCTTAATCTACTATTTGGAGGGTTGACAACTTAACCACTTTACTAAGTCACTACATCTCTTATAGTTTTTAATATAACTTTTTAGTTTATATAAAAAATTACAATTTTAATTATCCTAGGTCAGCTGTAAAAATGGATACAGAAGGCTCTGGGGGGTTTACCTCGAGGATAAATTAGGCCTAAGGTTGAGGATGATGATCTGGTACATCTGAGATGACCAGTGATGTTAACACAGGTTACAGGTTCAGAGGGTTT
>CAJVQA010007084.1:0-14173 GCA_910591915.1 Cetraspora pellucida | reverse complement strand
ATTATGACGATTGAAATAGATTCGATGACAATCGATAACTGTATTTTATCGATTATTACCTTATTATCGATTTGCATCGATATTTAATATATATCGAGAATAAACCTGTTTATCGATATATATCGTTAATTTTCAAACGATATATATCGATTAAATGCTATATATTGATTAATTTCTGTAAAAAAAATTTCCCGATGTAGTCAAGATTAATTTTTAGTTTAGTTTTACATGCAACCTGTTTAGCTAAAGCATCTGTTATATTGTGTAGTGTGTTGTTTAAATGTGATTTAACTTTATGAGTAGTGTAGTTAATGTTTTTATGTTTGGTTAAATAATTTAGAATATGAATTATATCCTAGCTATTTTGTTTAGTTTGGGAATTTTGGTTGTAAGGTATTGCATTTGTAAGGGTTTGAATGATAGATAAACTATTAAGATAAATATGGATTTGGTAATTAGTAGGTAGAATAAGAAATAAAAGAATGAGTGCTGCTAGTTCTGCTTATGTAGATTTGGATGCATAAGTTATAGGGCATTAAATTTGATCTGTGTATTATTTTTGAGGATCCAGGCAATGCCTGTAGATATGTTATATGTTTGTGAATTAAGTATAGAGACATCAGTATAAAAGTGTAAATTAGTTGGATCGAGAAGTAGTATTTTTTGATAAAGGTTTATAAGTTGGTTTTGATATATGGGGTTTAGTATTATGTTTTGTATTTGATGATTTCTGGAGAAGGTAATAAAAGAGATAGTAAGAGTTGTGAAGCAGGTTTATATAACTCTGCATAAATATTTTGAAGTGCTTGAATTTCTTAATTATTTATATTAAGTTTAAAATATTGTATTCTTTTTTAAGTTTTGCATTTTAGGTTAATCATTTGATTGTAGTTTATTTGGAGCATTGTGGATGTAGGAGAGATATGAGTTGTGTTGGTCATTAAATTGATAATTTGGTATTTTTGGAAAAAAATTTGGGAGTTGGATATATTTGTTATTTTGCCAATATGCCAATTGAAAGATGAGGTATAAAGTGTCTATGTGTTTTTAGAATTGTCAAATTGAGGTGTGATGAGGTTTAGTGTATTTAGAAATGGGTTGATGGATTGAAGTTAAAGATTAGGCCCTATTTGTAAGATAGGAAAAGTGAAGACTTAATTTTAGAGTATTTTAAACCAGCTTGGAATAGGACCTTGAGGAGATTTAAGAGTTTTAAGATATATGTTTTTCTAGAAAAGTAAGTAAAGATTATCAGCTATAAGTAGTTGTTCAAGAAAGAGAATTTTGTTGTTTTTTAAACTTAAGGTTGTTGAGTTATTTGAAGTAAGTATTATTAATGAAAATATTGTTTTTGTATATGTAATAGAGTTGGGATATTATAGTAAAATTAATAGTTTTCCTATGATTTTTTAGAATTGTATTTTGAGTTAGAGATGGTTTTCATATTTTTGAAAGCCATTCTTTAATATAATGTATTGAGATTTGATTCAAGAGTATATCATTATTAAAGCATCTTTCTATGTTACTACTGCAAGTTTGTAACATGAGTTTGTTAAATATTGAAATATTGAGTAGTTGTGAATTTGTAAGAATGTCATTGTTTGTATTAATAGATAAATAGAGCATGTGTTTGGTATATTTTGTTAAAAGGCTAGATAGTTGTTAAAGTTTGTTTTGTGAAAAGGAACATATTTGATGTAGATATTCTATTGATGGTAATAAAATAGTATTAAGTAGATAGAATATTTGTATAGAGAGGAGATTTTGTATTGAATAGTATAGATAAATTGGGAGGTTTTGTCAAAAATTTTATCAAGTGTTGGTCTAGTTGATCCTTTTCCATCTAGAAAAATTCCTAAGTATCTAATATTTCAATAGATTTTCTAGGTGTAATTGATTGGTTATTGAAGGTGAGAGGTGTTGTATCTGGTACTGTGTTAAGTAATATTTTTTTGTTGGATGTAATGTGAATAAGGTCTAATTTAGATGGGTTTACTTGAATATTATTAGTTGATAAAGTTCAGATATGTTATTTGAAATATCTTGAAGGTTATTTTTAGATTCACAGTGCCAAACTGTGTTATCCATAAAGGCAAGAAGTGGTATTGTTGTTTGCATTGATGCAGTTGAAAAGATTGTGTCAAAGGGAGATTATGAAGATATTTTAAGAAGTTTTGAGTTGTATTTTGAATTTATGTAGCTGAGAATAGAATTGTAATAAATTTTCCAAAATAATGATGAATAGGTTTCTTCTTGTTCAATATTAGAATATAGTGTAATTGGATTGGTAAGACCATAGGCTGTGATTGCTTTAGCCTTTCTGTCTTGGTAGAGAAATTAGATAAAATTTAGATCTGGTTTAGGAATGCCAATACATTTACAAGCATCTAACAATCATTTGATGTTAATTTTGTTAAAAGCCTTGGACATATCTTGAAAGAGTAGCCAGGCTTCTTTATGATTAGTTTTGTAATGTTCAATTGTATTGAGTAGTATTTGTAAGGGTATGTGAGTAGAGCTGTTTTTAGATGCTATAAAATTTAAATCACTTAGTAGATAATGTTAATTTATGATTTGGTCAAGACATGTTGTAAAGATTTTAGTAAGGCATTTTTTAATAGGTTCAATGAGTAAGATAGGTCTAACTTGATCTAATGTGAAGTTCCATAAGGATTTCTTTGGAATTAAAAATATGTTGAAAGTTTTTCATATTGTTGGTATTTGTTGTAGTGAGAGGCATTTTGTTAAAAAAAGTTAAATAATGGTTTGGGCTTTAGAGTTTAAATATTTTAGATGTTCGTAATTAGTTTCAGATGGACCAGCAGCTTTTTGGTTTGGAAGATCATGTATAACTTGGTTCCATTCTTCTGAAGTAATTTCTGAGAATAGGTTAACAAAGAGAGGTTCATGTTCTAGATGAGGTTTGTAAAGTTCGTAGAATTTTGTGTTTTCTTGAATTGGACTGTATAGTAGTTTTTTAAAATAATCTTAGAAATGGGATTGTAGGGCTTGTTTTATTTTAGTTGGTTGGATAGTAAGTATGTTGTTAGATAAAAGACAGTCTAAGTTGATACTATTATTGTGTTTTTCCAAAACATTTTGAAAGAATATTTTAGAATTTTAGTAGAAGTTGTTGTTTTTTCTTCTAGTTTGTTTTGAATTTCCTTGAAAGTGTTTTCTTGTTTTTCTTTATAGATTTTAGTTTTTAGAGTTTTAATTTTAGTAGTAAGAAGAGTAGAAGGAATGGTAAAGTCAGAGTTGTAATTTGTTAGTGTTGGGTGTAAAGGTGGAAGTAGAGTGATTTGTGTATATTTATTTATATATGATTTGTAAGTTTTATAAAGTTAGGTTTGTTAAGATTTCTTTTAAGTAAAATTGCTTGTTTAAGTTGTTTATAGAGTAGTGAAAGAGAGGGTAATTGCTGTTCAGTATAGTACAGATTTAATTTAATTCTTTTGAATAGAATATGTTTTTGAGCTATTTTGATTAGGATTTTGTTAATTTGATTCTATATATTATTAAGTTCAAAGCTGTGATTTATACTAGTAATAGATGTAAAAAGTGGTTTAAGGTTTTGTTCAATATAGTTTTGGTAGTTTTCAATTTGTTCTTTTTTGATAAGTTTCTATTAATAGATGGTTCTTGTTTGGTAAAATTGTGTATTAATTTTAGATATATCAAATGTAAGTTCTAGTGATATTATTGAGTATTCAGTTATGTTAAATGGGTTAGGTAAAATATCAGCATAGTCTAAGAGTGTAATATGGACATTAGTCCATATTTGATCAATTCTACTATGGCTGTTATTGTGTATATAAGAGAATGTAGAAGTTAATAAAAAAAAAAATCTATAGGTGTCATAATATTGAAGAGATTTGAGAAGTTTTAGAAGTCAATGTTCAGATGTGTTTGAGTTTTTTTGTGGTAGTCTATCTAATTTGGGATTAGAAACTCCATTTAAGTCTCCCATTAGAATTATTTTGTAGTTAGTTTTGCTAAAAATAGGAGTAAGATATAGAAGAATATCTTTTCTGTATTGTTCTTTTCTTGAGTTAGAAAGTAAAGTTGGATTAGTTTAATATGAAGATTTTTAAGAAAAATATCAATTTCTAAAAAAAAGTTTTTATAAGTTTGGATTTTTCCGATATGTTTAGCAAGTGATTTGTGAATTATTATTTCTATACCATTCTGACAAGCATTGCTAGGTGACTAGAAACATTTATGATTTATAAGTTTTTGTGAGAGGGTTGAAAATTTTGCCTTTTTGTTAGATAGATAAGTTTCAGAAATTCCAAAGATGTCTATTTGGTTTTCTAAAATATAGTCAATTAAACTTAATTGTTTGAAGTTGTCTAAGACATTAAGTGAATGTATTTTAATTGATTTTATCATATTGGAGTTATTTAAGGATAGAATGTTGTTATTTGTATCTATTGTAGGAGTAGATAGTTCAGAGGCAGGAGATGTAGTAGTTAAGAGAAGATTTTAACATTCTGAAAATAATGATATATTAAATTTTGTTGGTGAGAGGTTATTTTTGAGTTTAATATTTTGATAGTTTAAGAGACTTTTAAAAAGAATAAGTGTAAAGTTAGATAAAGAGTTGATTTCTTGAGAAAGATAAATATGAACTTCATGTGAGTTATTGTTAAATGTTTTAATAGAAATTTTTATATATTGTTCTGAATAGTATTCTAGATGTTCATTTTGGATAAATTTTAAAAAGAAGCCAATTGATTGTGGTGAGGGTAGAAGTTGTAAGTTATAAAATATGAGAAATTTATTAAAACAAATAGAGAGATTGTATAGTTTGAGTAAATCAGAGGTTTTGATATAAGCTTTCTTTTTAATAATGTTGGTTGTTGGTGAGTCTATAATATTATTTTAGTCTTCTGTTAATGATTCATCATCATCGATTATAGTGCTTGATTTTGTTAATATATTGATAAAGATATTTGGTATGTGAAAGTTTTTTGGAGAAGTTAGGTCTAAATTCAATAAAAAGAGGTTCTCAGAAAAATGTGATGGATTGTTATTTAAGAAGTTAGATTTTCCTTCTATAGATGTGCTTACTGTATACTCGGTTTTCACAGTTGCAGAAGATACCATAGCCTGCCCTGTATGTTGGATCTGACTGTTATTAGCTTGGTCTTTTGCATAAATAGGCTTTTCTGTCTACCTACTTACATCATTCTCTTCCAAAAATGGCACACTTTTAGTGAGGACATCATTATTTTAGAAGTGGCAGCTGTATTTATGTTATCTATAGAAGAATTTATTGAAAAAGTAAACTATAGGTAGTAGTTGAAGACATGAAGAGGGTGTCATCCTGTATTGAGGAAATTTTAATATCATAGTATTTAATGATAAATTTTTCTGCTTCTAGAAGATATTTTAGATCATAGTTGAGTTGAATTTGGGAGATAGAGAATTTTGGTTGACTTTGAATATAAAAATAGAGAATTATATATGCTATGATATGTGGGTTAATAGTAGGTATAATAGTTTTTTCTAAAGCTTTATTTAGTTTGAAATCTGAAATACTGTTATTTTTAGCTACAATATTTAGATAAGCTTTAAGATAAGAATAGAGATAGAAAGTAGTTCATTTGGAATTGGTTTCTGAGTTGTTAATTTCAGCAAACTTTTGGTCTGCTTTAATTACAAGTTCATTAAATTTATGAAGTTGTATAGTTTTTTTGAAAGTTGCTATGTATTGTTAGTTAGATTAAAAAATTGTATAGTCTGGAGTAAATGGTATGGTTTTGGGAGTTGTGTTGTCTTTTGAAAATGCTGGAAATGTTTCAAAAGATTTGTCAAAGTAATAAGTTGATATGTTTTTGAAAATGTGTTCTATGTTATTAGATAGAAGTTTGCAGTCTTTGTCTTTGCATATGTGAACATAAAAGAGTGTGACTTTGGTAATTAGGAAGGAATGCTCTTGAAGAGAGGTAGGTTCTATAATTTAAAAGACTAAAGATAGAAGTTTTTTACATTCCTCAGTGAGTGTGGTTGCAATTTGGTATTTAATATAGTTTCTAACTTTATCTTCATTAATTTCAGAGAACTGTTTTTGGTAAGCTTTAAAGAAGTCCACATACTTTGTATTGAAGTTTTGGGTATAAGGTTTGAATGATGGAATTCGAAAAGTGTTAGTAAATTTGGTTTTAGAAATGTTAAGAGTAACAGTGATAGTAAAGCGATTGTTGTTGTAGATACCGAATAAGGGTTTTGGCATATCATATTCAAAATTGTATTTTATTGATAATCTAAGAGAATAAAGCTCTAGTTTCTCAATAAATTTTTGGTAGAGAATTGTTTGATATTTGTTATTAAGAAATAAGTATAGTCAAGCAAAATTAATAGCTACTTTGCAATGATCAGAAATTGGATGAGGTGGAATTGAGTAATGAGAATGGAAGATGTGTAGGTAGTTAAGTTTGGTAAAAGAAGTTCAGTAAATTTATTAAGTAGATTTTTAAATGTTAAGATATAAGCATATTGTAGAATATTAAGTTAAGGTGAGAGTAATGGGTCAGATTGGTGAAGGAAGTTTGTAAGGAATTCTGGTTTTTTAGCAGCCATTGTTTTAGGTAAGTAGTTAAAGCTTTGTTTTTGAGGAAATTTTTGGTTTGTAGTTGGTTGAGTATTATTTAAAGTAGAGAAAATTAGTTGGCCAAGAGTGAATTTGCGAAGGTGAATTTTTGAGAAATTGAAAAGTTGTTAAGCAAGCGATGTATTAAGTTTTGTATTTGGTTCCATGTTTTCAGTAATTGGATAGTTAAGAAACCAGTCCAGATCATTAGAAGTATCTCTGGGTTGGTTAGTTGTGTTTTTTTGTTGTTGGTTTTGTTTTGTTTGTTTAGAATTTTGTTTTCTTTCTTTTCCTCTGAGAGTGAGTTTTTGAAGAAAATTGATTTTTTCTTCTTTGGTGAGTTTATAGAAATAAAAAAGATGAAAAAAATAGATCATTGTTCTTTGGTAAATTTTTGAGTTTGAGGAAGAGGTTTGAGTTTGGTTTATTAAAGACTGTAAACACAATTTCAGTAAAATAGGAAACCTTTAAAAATTATAGCTGTAGAGTAGTCCAGTGCATAATGTGTTTCTTGAATAAGAACATATAGAATATCTTTCTTTTTGTATAGAGTACATGTATGATAGTGTTAAGAGTGTGAGATAATTGCCATAGGTGATGGGTCTGTATAAAATGAGGATAGTAAAATTTAAGAAGTAGATAGAAGACTTTGTTGTTGTTTGTAATAGGTGAGTTAGGTAGTTTGTTGATAATATTGTTGAAGTAATTTTTAAAAATTACTGTAGTTAGAGAAATATCCATTGTACCTGAGCTAGAAGATTGATGAGGAGGTGTAGTATGTGTAATTTTGTAGTATTTGGAGGCAAAGTTGGTATAGTATTTGTTACATAGACAAGTAGATAACATAGGTTTGATTGGTATTTTAAAGTAATATTATTGCTTATTGAGTTCATATTTTGTAGAGTTAACATCTTTAAATAAGATGCATAAAGTAAGTGGGTCAGTTTCTTTAGTACCAATTCCAAAGTGATCAGGATATTTATTATAATAATAGTCTAAATTATGAGAATCAGATTCATCAGTGATTAAGGTAGGCATTTTGGCTCGATGTTATTTTGATATTATTAAAGAGAATAATAACAGTTTTGAAAGAAAGTAATTTTTTGTTCATGTAATGTTACACACTTTGTATTACCTTTTGTGGCTGGTGTGGCTTATGGTACAATGTGGGGCTTGTGTAACTTCTGCTAAAATTAGAAAAAGTATACACAAGATTATGTAATTTTAGAATAAATACAAATTTGTAATTATTTGTTTTTGTGTTAATTAATTAAGAACTAAAAGGGAAATAGTTATAAAATAATAGTAAGTTGAATGAACCACTAAAAAATGGTGTTGTAAAACGTGTTTGAGGTCCAGATTTGGAGGGAGTAAAGAGAAAAAAACAAATTTTTAGAAAATTTTAAGAAAATTAGTTGTTTGGAATTTTTTGCTTATAAAATGACTAATTTTTTTCTGTTTTTGATGAAACTTATATCAAAATGAAGTCAGAGGTGAGCTGGATAACTTGGTCTCAGAGCACAAGACAAGTTTCCTAGGCTGAATTTGAGTATAAGTGATTTTAAAGTGTTTTGATAAATAGTTATTTAATTTATTTAATATTTAAGCTAGCAATATAAAATTTTGTATATGTATATAAAATATAATAAAGAACAGATTTATTTAGTTTAAAAAATATATTTAATTATAAATTGTTAAATAATATTAAATTTTCTTTAGCAGAATTTTGGTACAAGTGATCATCAGAAAGAGTTAGCAATTTGTATTCTCTATTAAAAATTAATATTATTCAATAAGCTAATTATTTAATCACAAACATCTAATTCACATTTTTTATTTTTTATTTATTATGTGTTAATAGACAAAAGTTATGGGAATAAATACTGATACAGCATACACATGATCTAATTTCTAATCTAATTTCACTATATTCTAATACTAATCTTAATTATAGTGTTGGTCATACTGTATTATTAAGGTTAGTACTGGTCATTTGCTATGTCGATAAGCATGTGTTTTGCTGTTTGGTAGTAATTCCCAAAGTTATAGATAAAAATCTAGAAATCACAAGATGTAGTCACAAGATTATAATAACCAATTAGATAAAAAAGAGACACACCATTTCAGATGCCTATAAACTATCTCTACATTGTACTTTATACAAACTCCATTCCTAGTATAACTGATATGGTCATAGGTCTGTGACTAACTAGTTAAAATCCTGACTGATACTATTTTAGCATATTTAATTAATTCATTACAATTTTGCTAATATATTATGCAATAATAAGCGATTTGAAAAGTATTAAGTTTAAATTATTTTTTCTTGGTGTTAAGCATATGTAAAGATGAGCTTAATGCTATAATTGGTTGTAATTATAATGAATTATGGCATTATTTGTTGTAATTCATTATAATAACAACAACTAATTACAACATTTGCTTGCATACTCTGATATTTGAAAATAAAATAATTTTATTTAAATGAAGAAAATACATATTAATTAATAAATTTAATAATAACACTTATGCTGATAACTATAATTCTCATAATTTAAAAATGCAATGAAAGATGTTTAATGATAAGTCAGTAATATTAAAGATTACATATGAATAACTTTATTTAGCATCATGGTATTGTGCTTTATCTTAAGTTTCGCTTTATAATTTATCAATAATGTAGCATCAGATTAGACATTTTAAGTATTATTGATAACTAGTAAGTTTACTAAATTGGAATGATTATTATGGCAATGTACATTATATTTCAGAATAAATTGCAAATAAAACTGGTTCATGTGAAATTAATTATTAGATAGTTATAGCTTTAATAAAAAACAAACTTCACATAGTACCTGATATTTATTTAAACATTTAAATTTGATTTCTACATATGCCTATTTAGTATTAAGTTTTTTAGTATTTCTAAATCATGCTTATATTTATCTGATCTATGTTTAGCATGATAATATCATGCAGTTACTTATTTATAAAATAATTATAATTGCAATTGTGTTTGCAATTGCAATTGCTAAATCTGACCAATTTATATTGATTTATAATAAATTGGCCAGTTTTAGCAATTACAATTACAATCATTATTATTTTATAAATATTAGTTAAAGAATTTTTATAATAAAGCAATCGGATAACAATTATGATTAAAGAGTGCTAAAAATTTTATGCTGTGAGTAACTATTAATCCTTACTTTTCTAAAAAACTATTTTTTTGACATTACATAAGATTACAATTAGTATTTTGTTAGTTGTAGATAAATATATTTTTAGCAAATTTTTACTTGTGTAATATTGGATAAGTGATATGTCAGAAAAATAGATTTTATAAAATTATACTGTAATCATATGCAATATGTGATTATTGTAATCAATCTGAACTTCAAATATACTATATTAATTTTCTTACTGATTCTGAAAACCTTATAATAATTTTTTATTTTGTTGTTGAGTAGTATTAAAATAAACTATTTATTAACCATTCTTAATAACTGAACAAGTATATATAGGCTTCAATTTACCTTTTGCATTTTAGATTTCAATTTTATTAAAATTCAATATTTAATTTATAATTTAATTTTAACTTTATTTATATTTCTTTAATTATTGTAGGTTTTATTTAATTTCTTGATTTATTTATTTAATTATTTTAATTATATTATTTTATATAAAAATTTTTATGTAAATTTATTACACATATTTAATTATTAATTATATTAAAACTATTGACTATTATATATCAATAACCAATTAATCAAATTATAAAATTAATATAATAATTATATCAAATCTATTTTCTTAATTTAAATTCTATTTTTTTTTCTATAATTTATTTACATTAAATATTTATAATAACTATATAATATCCAAATTCAAAATTTTTAGTTTATTTTAAATTTTTAATTTATATATAATTTATTATTATTTAATATTATTTATATATGATTTATTTTATATTTCTATTTTTTATTTTACTTATTTTATTTATTATTTAAAAAATGTCTTCTAGTTCAAATTATTCAAATACTTTTGAAGATTGTAGTGAAGAAGAAAATTTACAAACACAACTTGAAGATGATATTTATATTAGTAATTTAGAAGAGAATAGCATTGAAGTTGAACAAAAAGAAATTATATAAAGTATACAAGATATAAGTTTTCAAGAATCATTTTCAATAAATGAAGAAAATTTGACCAAAAATTTTGAATTATTATCACAAGTTAAATTATTTAGTAAAGAAGAATCAGAAGTTTGGAAATTTATAAATAAACAAACTCACAAATGTTCTCAATGTTCTAAAATATTTAAACCAACAACATCAACAACTTCTATTTGTAATCATCTACAACATCTTCATAAACTATTATTAGATCAAAAAAAAATTAAATCTTGGTCTTAAAAACATTCAGTAGCAATTCAAGCAGAAAAAACTTAAGCAATTTTTAAATGGATTATTTTATCTCTTAAACCATTTAAAGTAGTAGAAGAAAAGTCTTTTTATAATATGATTTAAAAATTAGATCTATTTTATCAAATTCCTACTCATAAAACAAGTTATAATTTAGTTATTAATCAATTTAATCAACAAGGAAATTTGATAAAAAATTATTGTAGTAAAATTTCAAATAATGTTACTCTTACAGCTGATTTTTGGACTTCTTTAAAAATGAAAAGTTTTATAGCTATTTCTATTCATTTTATTGATAATAATTAGAAATTACAATATTTTATATTAGATATATTTCAGTTTAAAGCTTTTCATACTGAACAACTTATTGCTGATAAAATATATAATCTACTTGAAGAATTTCAAATTGAAACTAAAGTTATTGAATTAACAACTAATAATGCAGCCAATATGATTTCTGCTACAAATTATTTACAAGATAAATTAATTTTAAATAATTTTTTCATTATAGATATATAGCCCATATACTTAATTTAGTAGTTTCTGCTAGATTAAATCTTTTAGACAATTCAATTAAAAAATTAAGAAAATTAATTAAAATTATTCATAAATCAACTAAATTTCTTGAAGTTTTAGAAAATCTTATAACTTTAGATAAAAAATCTTTTTTAGTTCCAATTTTAGATTGTAAAACAAGATGGAATTCAACATATCAGATAATTAAAAGAGTATATTTACTTTATGAATCTATAAACATGTTATTAGTTAAATATTCTAATTTAACAACTTATATACCAAATAAAGAAGATTGGCAAATTTATGATGATTTAATTTTATTATTAGAACAATTTAATAAAACTACTATTGACTTTTTTCACAAAAATATTCAACAATTGTACATACACAAATAATTTTATTAGCTCTTAGAAATGATTTAGAATCTGATAAGAATGAAAATTTTCTATTAGAAGAAGTTGTTAATGTTATGTTATCTAAATATATTGAATATTTTAATTTAATAACTGAATCTTTACATATTTCTGCTTTCTTAGATCCTAGATACAAAAAACTTTGTTTTCCTGATATGAATACTGAAGAAATTTTATTACCAATCAGACAAAAAATTAATCACCAAACATCTTTATCAGTAACTAAAAAAATATTAAGTTTTTATTAAAAATTAAAACATTCTTTACAACAAGCACAAATAATAGATGATGAAGTTCAAAAATATTAGTTATTTGCTGAAGCAGATGAAAGTATAAAACTTTTAGATTGGTAGAATACTCATACAGTAGAATATTCTGCACTTTCAGAACTTGCTCATAATTATTTATGTATTCAGGCCAGTTCAGTTCCATGTGAACAGTTTTTTTCAATTGCAGGTCAAATAATAAGTAAATCAAGAAATAGATTAAATAGTGAATTAGCAAGAGCATGTTTATATTTATATAGTTGGTTAACAACAAATAATTAATAATTTCATTATATTCAAAATTATTTTATATTATTTATTATTTATTTATATTTTAAATAAGGATTTTTTCCTATTAGGTTTTTTCCTTAATAATTTATTTAAATTTTTTATTTTTATAGTTATATAATTATTTATTATTAAATATTTTAAGAAAATTAATATTTTTATATAAATTATTTTGAATTTTTTAATAATTTTTTTAAATTTTAATTAAAATTATTTCAATATCTACTAATCTATTAAATACAAATTATAATAAAATTTGGATTGAAGATATCTTAGTATTCATTAAGTTAAATTTGATAATTTTTTTTTTAATTATAAAAAGCACTTAAATTCAAATAAAAAAAATATTAAATTTGATCAAATAAATGTTAAGATATTTTTGATCAAAGTTTTTATAAAATTCTAAATATCTATCAAATATAAGTTGTAATAAATTTGTTTTGAAACTTTGATCAAAGATATCTCAACACTCATTAAGTCAAATTCAATGAACTTTTTTTTGTTTTAATTATAGAAAGCAGCAGAATTCAAATAATAAAAATTCAGAGAATTTGATCAGATAGATTCTGAGATATCTTTAATCAATTATTTGTAAAATTCTAAACATCTATTAAATATAAGTTGTAGTAAATTTGGTTTGAAACTTTGATTGAAAATATCTCAGCATCCACTAAGTCAAATCCAATGAACTATTTTTTTTAATTATAGAAAGTAGCAGAATTCAAATAAAAAAAAGTTCATCAAATTTGATCAGGTAGATACTGAGATATCTTTGATCAAAGATTTTATAAAATTTTAAACATTTATCAAATATAATTTATAACAAATTTGTTTTGAAATGTTGATCGAAGATATCTCAGAACCCACTAAATCAAATTTGATGAATTTTTTTTTGTTTTAATCATAGAAAGCAGCAGAATTCAAATAAAAAAATTCATCAAATTTGATTAGGTATATGCCAAGATATATCTGATCAAAGATTTTGTAAAATACTAAATATAGCTATGGCAAAATTGTTTTAAAACTTTGATAAAAATATCTTAATACCCAATAAGTCAAATTTGATGAATTTTTTTTTGTTTTGATTATAGAAAGCAATAGAATATAAATAAAAAAACTGTTATTGAATTTGATCATGTAGATGTCAAGATACTTTTGATCAAAGTTTTTGAACATCTATCAAATTTAAAAAAATCTTTAATTGATTGGTTATAGTCGACTATAGTTGACTCTGAGTCGATAGTCGATAATAACCAACTGATAACCAACTGTAACTGACTGAACCCATTCCTAGTTTAGAGATGGGACAAATGCAATGAATTGTCACTAGAAAACAATTATGCTGTGTAATGTTCTTCAAAGATAATAGAAGTGATTTTACAATTTGACACAAGATCAAGGCGATTGAAGAGAAGCATTACAAGATAAGTATTTCAGATTTAAAAGAACATTATTGTATTTTATAGGTCAAAAGGCTTTTATTAATTTTTATTAATGTTTTGTAAGGGCAGTACAATTGTGTTATTATGGGCTTAAATTCTGAACTACTCTGAACTGTCTTCTGGAAGGGAGAAATTCCACCCTTTTTATAATGAATTGAACAAGAGAAGAGCCCGCGCAAGACCATGACTCTTCTCATTATTACTAACACTTCCCAACCTTATTTGTTAT
>CAJVQA010007083.1:0-14174 GCA_910591915.1 Cetraspora pellucida | reverse complement strand
AGAATTAGATGATCACTAGAGGTAGAAGTTTGGCTATTATCAAGACTGTAAGAAAGAAGAAATTGTATATTGAATTGATTAGTCCAGATGTAGTCAATATGACTACTTTAGTATTGTTAGACCAGGTGAACTGTTTGTTATTGAAGTGAGCTCCAATATCATATATGTTAGAATTATTAAGAAAATTAATAAGTTTATATTTAAAGGAGGAGCTGTAAGAATTATCCTGTATATTGAAGTCACCAAGGATAATAGAATAAATATGAAGTTGTGAGGCTTGTTGAATTCAGTTGATTACTTTATTTTGAGTTTGATTATGGGTAAAAGTATCAGTTGATAACAGGTATACTGAAATGATACGAAGCTTGATATTACTTTGAAAGAAGGTATTAAGTGCTATGGCACCTCTAGGATGGGTATGGATACTATAAAAATGAGGTTTAAGATGATTGCGAATCATAATAGCAGTTCCTTCCATAAAGGTTGGAAAATTAGACCAGTAATAAGTAAAGAAGTTGTTATTGCAGAAAAAGAGATTAGATTTGGCAGAGATTTTTGTTCCTGTGATGCTTGCAATAAATATGTTATGTTGAGGCAATAATTCTGCCATGCTTCTCTCTTAGTAGGATCATTAAAGCCTCTAATATTATATGTAGCAATAGTTAGATTAAGATAATGTAATGCTAAATTTGATGAAGGTAAGGAAGAATTATAATTAGAGATTGAAGAATGGTTGTCGAAAAATAAATCAGATGAGATAAAAGTAGGATTAAAGGAGTTAGATCTAAGAGGAAGATTATAGAATATAGAAAGAAAATATGGAGTAATGACTGTGTGGTCTGGTAAAAGAGTATAATTAGGAAGGTATATATGTGTTTCATTATAAAATGAATTAACAGAAAATGTGATACAGAATACTATTTTGTTATTATCATATTTATCAATGTGTTGAATTAAAGTTTGAATAGTTTGACTATAAGGGAGAAGTGGTAAATTGTAATGTAGAAAAAATTTGTTAAAACATGTGTGAAGATCATAAGGGATTAAAAATGTTGTAAATGATCTTTCAAAATTGTCTTCTATAGGATTGATCACTGTATGCTCAGCTCTTATAGCTGTGCAAGGCACCATAGTCTGCCCTGTATATTGGGTCTGGCTATTATTATCCTGGCCTTCCACATAAATAGGCTTGTTTACCTGCCTACTTATCTTATTTTTTTTACTTACTACAATAGGTGTATCTTTTAGTAAGGTGGTGACTTCTTTAATGTTAGTTGTAAAAGACAAAAAACTTAAAAAGGAGATTGTAAAAATAGTGAGTCTAAGATGGAAGCAGGTTGGAAATCAAGTTTAAATTTCTTACATAAAAATTTTTCAGCTGCTGGATAAGCAGTATCATTAAAATATTTAACTATTTGTAAGTAAGTTGGCTTTTGGTTTTTGATAACATTGAAGTATGTAATTATTTAAGTAAGAAATTTAGTATCAATAATATTTTTTATAAGTAAGTTAATAGCCTTCTTTTTGAACAGAGACTGTATGTTATGATTTTCAGCAGCTGTTTAGTAGTAGAGAGAAAGGTATTAGTAGAAGTAATAGTTGTAACATTTGGGATTAGTTTTTATTTTGTTTTGTTTACAAACAAAGTTCTTAGCTTGGTCGACAAGTTTGTCTAAGGCTTTAGTAGAAATGGGTTGGTCAAGTGAAGCAGCATGTTCTTTATTTTTGTGGAATAAAGTAGAATTGAGAGTTGGATAAATCCAGGTTTCATCATTTTAAGAAAGAAATAATGTGCAAGATTTAGTTAAGATGTCATTAAATAGCTTGGTACTGTCATGATATTTTTTGTCATCAAGGTATTGATATTCTTTGTTGTTACAAGTTAGACAATAAAAATTAGCAACATGAGATGCTTCTTTACATTGCTCTTAAAGTGAATTGGGTTTTTTAAATGTATAGGTTTCAAGAAGATGTTTGGAGAGTTGAAGGATAAATATTGACAGAATTGGATTCTAAGGGAGATGCGAACTTTTTCTTTGTTAATGTTAGAAGAAAATTGTTTACTGTAAGGAGAGTAGTAGATATCAAACCAGGAATTAAAGTGATCAAGAGAATTTTTTAGTAAAGAAATACAAAATCTCTCAAGAAAGAATGTTTTTGGAATATTAAAGAAAAGTTTGATATTAAATCTAGCATCTGACTAAATAGTAAGGTATTTTTGTTTAAGGTCAGTAGTTTGTGTAAAAAATTCAAATTTTAAATCTTTTGAATCTAAGCTGAAGGTCTTCAGCAAATTTTTGATAATCAATAGACTAGTAATTATTAGATAAAAAGAGATGAAGATGGGCAAGATTGAGACAAAGTTGATGATGATTGTGAGCTATGTATGATGGAATAGTAATTTGTGAAGTAAAGATTTTAAGATAGTTAAGTTTAGTAAAGAGAATAGTTATAAAGTTGAGAATAAGGTTTTTGAGAATAGATTCGAGAAGGTCAAAAAGAATAGTGGCACTTTTATCAATGTTGAGATTGTTGTTGTAGATAAGGTCAGTTAAAAATTTAGGCCATTGTCCAGCCATAATACGGATAATATAGTAAAATAAGGCTTTTAGTGCAAGTTGAGTAGTAGTGGCAGGCTTAATTTCTTTGCCAGGATAAAAATCATAGAGAAATTTTTTTAGAAATGTAAAGAGCTAAAGAGAGAATGGAGTTTGCAATTTCTTGTTAGGTTGTATTTCTTCAGTAATTGGAAAATTTGCAACTCAGTCATATGTAGGATTTGATTTTAGTTTGAGGATACTTGAATAAGATTGAGGAGAAGGTTTGTTAGAAGTATTTTCTAGTTGGTTAGTATTGCTAGGATTGTTGGGATTTGGACTAAAAATATTAGGAGTATTAGTAGTAAGAGTTTAGTTAGGAACATGATTAGTATTGGTAGTTGAAAAAAAGAAAGAATCAATAAGATTAAAAGAGATTAAAGTTTGGTGAAAAGAAGTAGTAAGAGGATTAGTAGTTTGGAAAGATTGATATAAGATATTTTGGAAAGTTTAGGTAAGATTTTTCTTGGTTTAGGATGAACTAGCTTCATATTGAGATGAGGCAATCATACAAGTAAGATGATAAACTTCATTATTTTTGGAAACATATTTTTCATTGGAGTATTGATGCTTATTTTTCTTTTACAACCAATTGGAAGAGAGCATTTATGACAAGTATGATAAAGAATATCTGGTGTAGGAGATAGAAGAATGCTGTCAGTAGAGAAAAAGAGGTCAGTCATAAGTTGTTGACTTGTTCTGTTGATTTTTTTTGAGTTACTGTTAATATGAGCAGTTGTAAATTCAGTAGCTTGAGTGTAGTTAGTATTTGAGGTTGAGATATATTTAGTATGGTATTTGACACAGAGACAAGTAATAATAGAAGTAGAAGTAAGAGCTTTAAAAAAGTGAATAATCTTGTTTAATCTGAGATTTTTTGTTAAGTAGGAAGTAGGTTGAAGTTTGACAGTAATTAGGCAGGCCTTGCCATTATTTTCTTCTTCATAGAGAATGATACCAAAACTTTTAGAAAAATTTTTGTAGAAATAATTAAGATCTGCTGTGTTAGGCTCTTGTTGATTTAAGGTAGGCATTGTTAAATAATAGTAAGTTAAGTAAAGATTTGATTAAAAACTTAGAAATTTTTTTAAGTTGATAGTATGATTATAGATAATTTTACAAGAGTATTAATTAAAGACAAGGGTTATAGTATTGGAGTGTTACTGGGATAGTACACAGATGTAACTAATGTGACTAGGATCACAATATGACTCGGGTACTAAATACAAGTAGAGTTTGGAGTACAAGTTGTTATATAATATTAGTAAGAACTAAATATAAAAATAGAAAATTGGATTTAATAAGATTCTATTAATAGATAGGTTACAGAATTTTTTGTAAATTAATAAGTTATGGATTGGAAAATGATCAAATGGTTACATGAAATCCATGTAAGAGAAAAAGGGAATAGGATAGGGACAAAAAGTAGGAAAAAAAAATTTGCAAGAGAATAAAAGATGAATTTAACTGTAGTTTAGCCAATATTAGGTCAAAACTTTTCATCTATAGCTTGTTTTAACCAGACAAATGTGCACTACAACTTTAATTAAGAGTATAAAGCAGGTTATAGCAGCAGAAGCTGCAAGAATGTTAAATTATTAAAACTAGGAGTCAAAAACTGTCAGTACAGTTTTCTCAATGAGTTTAAACTCTAGAGATGTAATATTCTTAGGATATATGTAAAATACGATGCTGAACAAGTTTATTTAAGATGCCAGGACAGTTTGGTTTAGTAAAATAAATAGTTATAAGTGTTTTTGGAGAATGATTTTTTGTTAATTTTTGTGCAATAGATTTGCAGAAAGAGTTTTATTTTAGAAATGTCTTTAAATCTTTCTACTTTTATCTCAGCAACATTTTATATATCTCTACTTTTTAAAGAACTTTATAAACTAGTCAATTAATCTGAACAAACCTTTATCCAATTAAACAATATATCTACTAATCCTAAATATATATCTTATTTTTTTTACTGCTATCTTAAAACTTACTTTAAATCTGTAACAACAAATAATAAAAATTATTAATTTTAATTTCAAAGAAGCATTAAACAAAATCTTCTCTTAAACAAGTGATTTACGAATTCTAAACAGAATTATTGCCTATTACAACATTATCCAAATCTCTAAACCAACTATTATTCAACTCAAACAAACCAATATATTATTAAAAAACTTAATATTGTTATATCTATAGTATTAGAAACAACTTTATCTACATTTTTAATATATAGGGGTGAGTCAATAGAAATGCACCAAATTTTTTCTAAATAATTTTTTTGAAACTTTAAGCTTAAATAACTTAGCAAGAACTTAACCATATTTAATAAAAATTTTTTTAAATTAATTCTAAATTCTTATAGAATTTGTTTAAAAAAATTTTTATTAAATTTGAATAATTTCTTGTCAAGTTATCTTTGTTTAAAGTTGCAAAAATATTTCACTAAAAAAGATTTGGTGTGTTTCTATTGACTCACTCCCATATCTAAAATCATTAATAAACTTGATGATAGCCTTTTCTTCTAGCAATATCCATATATTTCTGTTAACTTTTCTTTATTTATTTACCTATCCAATTTATATTATTTATCTTAACTACATCCTTACAATTCTGTTAAGTTTCTTTATTTATTTGCTTATTCAATTAACACTAATTTTTACTTTTTTTAATTATACTTTATTTCTTATTTAATTTATCTTATCTTTGGTTTCTTTTCTTTATAATAATGTAATTGACTTCTGATAGTGTTATTATAAGATAGATTTTTATTATTGTATTATTTATTAGTTATAGTTACTTAATGCTTTAAATATTTTAATACCTTAAGCTTGTAATACTGATTACTTAGTCCCTTAGTAATACTGGTTGCTTAGTCCCTTAGTGAAACTAGTCACTTAGTCCCTTAGTAATACTGGTCACTTAGTTTTTTAGTGAAACTGGTCACTTAGTCCCTTAGTAATACTGGTCACTTAGTCTCTTAGTCACTTAGCTACTTAGTTTACAGATATATAAACTCTCAAAATTCTCTCAGATGAAAATAACAATCAAGTTCCCAAGAAACAGACAATTACTCTTTTTCTTTATTTTGTAAATTATATTCTAAATTCTTTAGAACAGGTGTCTAAAGATAATTCTTCTTGCAATTATTTAATAAATTACTTTAACTATAAACTACTATGTAATAATTATCAAACTGCCTTAGAGATGGATATAGTTTCTTGACAATGCTTAACAAAAGCTAAAATTTTCTCTTAGATACTACATATACTCATAAGAGATTCTCTGTGCTGTACATTGTTGTAATATGAAAATAAGAAGGTTTCCACTCTATAACAGTATAAATAGTTAGTAAAATCTATGAGTAGCTTACTAGTATATACTAGATTAATAAATATTATTTAAAAAATTTTAACTAATTTAAATAAGCCTTAGCTATTCTAGTAGGTTTAAGCTGTAGATAAATATATCTAAGCTCTTACTCTTGCATGTAGCATTTATATTATTTAGAGTTATAGTTTTATAGTTAGCAGTTTAATGGTTAGCCTTGATTGCAAGTGTTGATCTTAGCTATAGCATATATAGAACTTCTTTTTGTATTCAATAACTTCATATAGTTACTACCGAATAACTATGAATAAAGATAAGAGCAAAGCTTCACCTTAATACCAAAAAAAAAATAACAAAGTCTAATTTATTTTACTAAAAATCAATTCATTGATCATATACTTTACTAATAATTAATTTACTAAAAAGTTTATTCATTATTATATAATTTATCACTAAGTTTTTTTTATAAATTATATTAATCTTAACTTTAATTTTAATTTAATTTTAAATATAATAATTAGAATTACTTTGTTAGTAAGATAAATGTTTGTAAATTTTATTGTTGATAAAATAAATGTGTCAATAAATTAATAATTAGTAAATTATACTGTTAGTAAATTTATTGTTAATAAATAAACAGATTTAAAACAATTTTACAAGTTAAAATAATTATTATTTAAGAATTGTATTTAAAAATAAATAAGTATAAAGTATTTAGATTTTTTAAAAAATATTGTACTTTTTACAAATAAGCAAATATAAAAATTTTTGTTTAATAAGATAATAATCCTAGATAGTAGTTGGGTTGTTATTCTCTAAATAGTAGGTTAAGAGTTCAAACTCTATTGATGGCAAAATTTTAAAAAATAGTTCTAATTCAGCAATTTAAAAAAGACATTTGAGATTGTAATTCTGTAATTCTAATTATTTTAAATCTAATTTAAAAATATGTAATGTTATATAAATAAATTTTAAAAGTATAAACTATAATAAAAAGCTAAATATTATTAACTTAAATAGAGTATCTGAAATAGTAATCTTGTAATTTTGGTTATATTAAGACTAACTTTAAAAATATGCAATATTATATGAATAAATTTAAAAAATATATACTGGTGTCATGATCTAAAAGAGATTATCAATATTTCATTTAAATTAGATCGCATAATCAAATACTAATATACAGTAATTATTAGATATAGCACATATACAGAGCATAATTAGCAGATGTAGCATAATTAGCGTAATTAGTAGATTTAGCGTAATTAGTATAATTAATAAATATAGTGAATATAGTGTAATTAGTATAATTAGTGTAATTAGCATAGATAGCATAATTAGTGTAATTAGCATAGATAGCATAATTAGTGTAATTAGTATATAGAGAAAAGTATATAAGTAATGTGTTTGTAATGTAATAAGAGATGACTCACAGTATATCTAATAAAAAAATACTTATTCTTAGTACTCACCCAAATCTAATGCCTTTTTTGAGTATTAATTCATCTGACATTATGCGAGAGATGTTTATCTATCCTATAAATAGGAAATTTTAGAGTCTACAATTTTTGTAATATGACACTAGGTAAGAAGTCTTATTTAAAAATTTAAGTATAAAGATAGTACAATTTTAAACAGTAGTAGTTATGAAAATTTTGATTTAAAAAAAACCTGAAATAATAATTTGTACAGTCAAAAATTCTTAGATAAAAGGGATTAACTAATTTGGTTAACCAATTAATCTAAATATGAAATTACTTTATATAGAGCTAATCGAATTAGTAATATAAAAAGACTTGCAAGAGTATATAAAATACTAGTAAAGTTATAAAAAGAGCTACTAGAATTGTATGAACTCTATAAGAATATAGCAGCTTAGTAATTAGTTTTAACTACAAATATTAGTTTTAGCTATAGTAAATTACTTAATTAGACAAAAATTGAATTAACAAAAAGCTTTGATATATTTAGTATAAGGTCAAAGTTTTTTTTTAAATATTAAGATAAGGTTATAACTTTAATTTTGTTAAAATTTAATTAAAGTTTATAAAGAAAAACTTGCTTTTAAATTATATATGAAGAATAAATACTTAAACATATAATCTGTGATCTAAATTTACAAAAGTGGCTAAAGCTTATCTAGATTTAGATATTAGTAATGATTTAAAAAGAAAAGTATAATATTTAATTATTGGATAGTTTAAAAATCAATTTTAATAACAATTTGTAATATTGAGATAGATAATAAGAGTAGACTAAAAGAAGAACTATAAGTTAAGTTTGTAGAAAATATAATTTGGAACTGTGAAAAATATAAAATACAGCATAAAATCCATATTTGTTTATATATTTGTTGGTTTAAATAAAGAAATTTAATAAAAAAAATAGCTGTATAATAAGGAATAGAATATTATAAATAATAGAAATAAGATTAATAGAAACTAAGCCAGATAAAATAAAGATAAAAGATGATATATGTGAAAAATTATGCAATTTAAAATTGTTAAGTATAAGAATTTCTTAATATAAATTAGAAACAAAATTAGTGAATATGTCAAGAGCAATTGTATTTAAGATGCAATTAAGAGAAATAGAGATTAAGTGGTAAATTGTTTGAGTAAAAAGACAAAGAGTCCAGTGTAATGAAGAACTAGTTTTATTGCATTAGTTACAGAGAGAAGAGTAAAAAAGATTATATTTGTAAAAAGTACAAAAAATAAGTAGTTTATTTAAAAGAATTTTAACAAGAAGAGTTTTTAGATTAGAGAAGTTAAAAACTGTAAGCAAAATTAAAAACTTTTTGATTATTATTAATATAAAGCCAAGTGGCTTCTTAGTTGATGTTAAATGCAATAGTAGATCATTGTTAAAAACAATGTTAAGATGTTCAAAATGTTATAATATGAGCTTGACAAATAGTACAAGTAAAGTATTAAATAAGAATTTCAATAAAAAATTAGTCAATAAATAGAATATAGACAGAGTTATAAGAGTTGTTAGTTAAGAATATTAAAAAGAGTAGTATTTGGTAACTATGAGTAAGTTGGTCAATAAGATTATTAAATGGATCATTTTGGTATACAATAACTTTGTAGAAAATAAGCTAAATGTTGTAGAAGTTAATAAAGTTGATAAGAGTTTGCCAAATAGAGAATTATGAAGTATAGATATAAGAGAGTTTAGATGCTAATGAATAAATACTATAATATTTAAGGATTACAGATTATAAGTCAGTAAAAATATGAACAGAATAGTTTCTAAAAACAATAATAATTACTAAAAGAATATTAAAAATTTTAGCTTTAAAGAAGTATAACCAGAGTTTAACTTGTATTTAAAGTAAATAAGTAGTTGCAGAGTTGTCAACTTGAAGCCAACTTATGCCAATAGAGCATTAAGAGGTACTAAGCTTGATAACAGAACTGTTAATATAAAATAAAATAGTAGTTAGATTATAATTAAAGTTAGCAATAAACTGTAGACTATTAGTAGTGTTTGTCTGAGAAACACTTAATTCAAGTTTAATTAAATGTTTATTTAATTGCTATAAAATTTAATTTTTTTTTTATTAGTATTTTTTATTTGTCAGTTATTTATTTTGTAATAATGTTAATATTATACATAAATAAACTATCATATGCATTATTTAAATATCTACATGTTCAATAATTATTTTATAACAGAAGGATGGTTTGGACTATAAAATATGGTAGTTATCTGTAATCTAAACTAATAGAAGTAACCAAGGCTCATATAAATTTAGTTGTTAGTAATTATATATAAAAAGTTAGTTTGATATTTGATTCATTATATATATCAGAAGTCAATATTGAATTAGAAAGAAAAAATTAAGATAAATGTAAAATAAGATTAAAGAGTGAGTTGAAAGTAGAAGAATAAAATATTAATCTTGTAGTATAGTAAGAAATCCAAATTTTATTATCTCTTAAACTGTTCAGTATACAAATTTGTAAGCTAAAATAATTTTTTGTTAATTTTTGTATAATTATGTCTAATTTTGTTAAGATATTTCTTCACTTTTTTAAAATGAAATAAAAGTGTTCTACATTGCTAATTATATATTATTAAATATCTGTTAAAGTCATAAACTTACAGTAAAATCAACCAATTAAAGTTGTAAATTTAGATTAGCATGTCAAAGCAAAAAAGCACAAAGATAATAAATAAAAAAATTTTTAGTTAAAACTTACTTTAGTGTACTAATTAAAAGTGTCAATGAAGTAATTTTACATATTGATATAATGCTATTATTAATCTTAGCCTCAAATTACTCTTGTAATAAAATATTTAATATTTTTTAATATGGATTTTTTTGAAATTTTCTGAAATTTTCCAAATTTTAACAATTTTGATAACTTAAAATAACCCTAATTTTATGCAAATAAATATGCAATAAACCCTGTAGTTACTCTTTCATGAAATGTACTATTTGAAATAAAACAAATATTTTCAAATTATCTTTGTATGCATTGTTATATTACTAAATTTGTCTTAAAATAAATTCTTTCTTATGGATTTCTTAATGTCAAACCAGTTTAGTAGCTCTTAAAAAATGTTTTTGTGCAAGAAAAAAAAAATTTATTGCTGTTAATAAAAGCCTATTGAAAAAAATAATTTTCAATCAATATATAGAATATGCCTTAATGTTTTTCTAAATTCTAAACTTTATTTTTTAGTATATAAGTTTTAACTATAAATAAATAAGTAAATTGGCAACTTGATAATTATTTGTCTATTTAAAAATTACAGTATTTTCAAATTTACCTTTGCATACATATTAATAAACTGTTTATAAATTTTTTGCTTATGATATTACTGTGTTATATATTTAAGTAACTGAATTTTTCAAATATTGATAAAGCCTGTCATAAAAATAATAAAAAAATATTTAATATTAAAAATCTGGCTTAACAAAAAAAATAAATAAAATAAAATTTGTTTAAGCATGTTTTCTGTATCTTCACTAGCTTCATCTTTGCTTAAAATTTTAGAAACATATATTGAAGATGAAGAAGAATTTATGCTCCTTTTAACAACTCATTACTACTATTTAGATAACCTAGAATTGGATAATAAGAAAATAATAAAAAAAAACAGAAATTGACACAGTCAATGTCATCAAAAAAAAACACAAATTATCTAGAAATGTATGAGAATTGCCATCTTTATCTTCTGACTTTGAACCAATAGTTTATCAAAAACTATTACATCAGATATCCATTCAGCTTCCACTATATCTTGATGTTGATGTCTCTAAGCTAATTGTTTTTTTTTCTTTTTTTACTCTTAATATGTTGGATATAATTGTTAACAATACAAATCTGTATACATTAATGAAAGGTGCTAATGTAACAAATAGACAATGGTTGGATTTAAGTCATAAAGAGCTCATTATCTGAATTGCACTTGTTATTTATCAAGAACTTTACAAATTACCCTCCCTTAACCAGTATTGGAATGAGAATAAAAAACTTTCTATTCATTATATTTCAAACAAATATCATTAAAGCACTTTGAAATAATTAAAAGATTTTTATATATTTCTTCTTCTGTTGCAACAATTAATAATTATTTTAATAAGTTGAAGCCATTGCTTTTACATATTCATAATATCTCAAAACAGTTGTATGTACTAAGCATAAATGTTTCAATAGATGAGATAATAGTTAGGTTTTCAGGAAGTAGCATTCATACTGTTAGAATTAAAAACAAGCTAACATCAGAAGGCTTTAAAATTATATCTATTTGTAAATCCAGGTATATCTACACCTTTTTGCAAACATTATATGTCTCCTCAAGTAATGCAACAAAAGTTAATAGTATTAATTAAGTTGGATATTAGGTTCTTAATCCCATTAAGCAACTTTCATATTTCTGATTTTTATACAATATATATAGATAACTATTTTATTAACATTTCTCTTTTTTAACATTTTTTGGCAAATTAACATTGGTACTTGTAGAACTGTTCAGAAAAATGCCTTTGGTTTCCAAAAAAACTAAAATAGATAAAAGTGTTATACTCAATTAGGATGTTCATTCTGATGTTGTTAAAAATAACATATTGGTATTTTTTTGATAAAATAATAGGTTTGTAACAATGTTAATAACAATTTATGAATCTGTTAATAATGAATAGAAGGTAAAGCAAGAAAGATGACAGCTGAGAAAAACAAGCACTAATGTAGTAAAAGTGCATCTGTATTTGGATCTGAACTAAAAAAAAAATTGAAGATTCCAAAAGTTATTGATAATTACAACAACTATATAAATGGTATAGATGTTGCAAATCAATTATGGTCTTACTACAATACACAACAAATAATCTGGTAAAACTTGATGCCACTTTTTTTTTGGCTTCTAGACACAGCTATTGTTAATGTACATCAAATTATTAGAACTTCAGAATCAAAAAAGAAGTATAAAGAGTTTTGTCTTGAGCTTATTTGGAACCTTATTGATTTTGCAAATGATAGTAATAATATTTAACTAAGAAAGAATTCAAAAAATTTAAAAGATTTAGAACTAGAAAGCATTGTAAAATGACCAAAGGCAACAAAACATTTTGAGCTTTCAGATAAACAACTTGTACCTGAAAACTACTCAGTTGTGTAGAGACATAAACATGTAGCATGTTAATAGTATATGTGACTAGCAAATAATAATAATTGGATACGAATTATAAATCACCAAATTGAAGTCACTTTTGGTATATAACATGTAATGAACCACTTTCTGTAATAATAACTGAAATTGTTTTTTATAATTCTATACTAATAAATGATATAAAGGTCTGAAGTCTTACTTTAATAAATTAAAATAAATAAATAAATAAAAAAAATAAAAAATAATGATACCTAATAATAATTAGGGCTTTAGGTAGTAGTTTTTTTAAAAGTATATTCACTTTTGGGTGACTTGTTTAGATAATATAAAATATTTTAAATTAATCTCAGAATTTTAAATTAACAATTAAAGTAAAGCTACATTCAACTTGCTGATTCTAAGTAAGCACTACTAAATAAAACCAAATCCAATAAAAAATTAATAAATTGCAATAAAAATAACTATTATTTGTCCAATATGAATAATGCAATTCAAATATTGACAAGAAAAAAAAACTTTTAATTCTATATATTTATACTGATACTTTAAAATGTACTAACTTTATTAAGGTCAATTAGCATAGATGACTCAGAAATTCAAGTTGTGTAAAATTTTTTACTGTTGCATCAGTGCACATCTTATATAATTCAAAGTCATATTATTTGTTCATAATGTTTATCTTATTTCATATTGCAATTAGAAGGTATGCAGTGTAACTTAAAGGTTTTAAAGTTTTTTTAGTTAATTGAATTAGACTTTAATAAAAAAAAAATTTTTTTTACCTAATTTTTGTTTTATTTATTTTAGTTTACAAATTTGTATGCTAAAATGGATAGCTTAAGGAATATATTTGTTGGTTAAGATGAAGTAAAAATTTAATAACAAGTGTTGTAACTAATTTTTTAAATAATAAATTTGAGATAATAGAAATAATTTTATGTGGCACTAAGTCTGATAAGGTTAAAAAGACTAATAGTAGATTTACTGTATTGTGTATAGTTATACAATACAGTTGTTAAATTTGACATTATAGTTTAGTTATAGTTTCTGAAATAGTAATAAATATATTTGTATTTAGAGTATATTGTAATGAACTGTTAATAAGATTGTATAACAGTGATCAAATAGACAATTATCCAATAAAAATAAGAACTAGTTTTATAGCATTGATAACAAGTTGGTGAGTATAAGTGATATTGTTTGTATAAAATGTGTGAAGTAGTGAGGTTATCAAGTAAAATTTTAATTTTAAAAGATTTAAAAGCAGAAAATTAAAAGTTATATAAAAAGTTTAAGATTTTTTAATTATTGTTAATATATAGCCAAGTAACTTTCTATTTAATTTGGATAAAGATTTTTTCTATTTTTGAAACTGGCTTTGTGTAGTTCATAGTGCATAAATATATGCATAACAAATTGTATAAATGCTATGCTGAGTAGGTAGTTCTAAAAAAAGTTTTTTTTTTTATTTTTTATTTTTTTTTTTTATTATATAATATCAAGTAGAAAAATAAAAATACATGGATATATCAATTGGATATTAATATATAACTAATTGTTATTCCTAAACTACACTATTGTTGCTATATATTAATGACATCTAGTGTGATATTATCCTTTTAT
>CAJVQA010007082.1:0-14175 GCA_910591915.1 Cetraspora pellucida | reverse complement strand
TATATCACGAATAAAGTGTATAACGTGTCCTATGTAAATGAAAATATATAATAAAGGCTTCGAGCCCTCCAAGAACAAGGGAGTTCGTGCTTGTAATGAAGTTTGACCCTCACAATTCTCTGGCCTTCGCTACCTTGTAAAACCTACGATCATAAACACACCACTCTCCAAATCTAACTGCCTCTTGTCGACTAAGCCGTTCGTAGGTTACACGACGTATCCGTTTGCGAAGCGATCGAAACGCCGACGCCGGTTCGATGGTGTCAGTACAGATGCATTGAGAATCGATCCAAATCAATTCTAAATCGGTGAAAATTTAAAAATGACGTAGGTCAATTCCAAATTGATCTAAATTGTGAAACGACGCAGAACATACACACTATACAACTATACGTACTGTACGTACTGTACGCGAAAAAAAATCAAATATCATATATAAATGGCACATCTATAGTTATAAGTAATATAAGCGATATATCACGAATAAAATGTATAACGTGCCCTATGTAAAAGAAAGTATATAATAAAGGCTTCGAGCCCTACGAAGAAAACATTAGTTGTTCGTGATTCATATAAAATTCTGTCCCCTAATAATAAAACCTTGCCTCCATTCCAATAAAATACCTACGATCATAAACTATCCACTCGCCAAATATAACACGCCCCTTTCAACTAAGCCGATTCGTAGGTTACACGACAAATCCGATCGAGAAGCGACCGACACGCCGTTCGATGGTGTCAGTAGGAAATCATTTGTTCGTGTTTGCGTAATCAAGCCATAAATTATAGTACGATTTAAAGCTTCAATGTCATAACGATAAATGAAAATTTCACAGCCAAGTTCATTGTTTGATCACATAATTTTATGGCACAGTTATTTCTTAATATTTATTAACTTAAAATGGTTTAAATACTTAGATAAATAAATACACAATTTAAATTATTAGCTAACAAATGGCTTAAAAATGACGTGATAAATTTTCAAAGATCATATGTGCAAAAACATTGTTTTTAACAATTTGACCCATTTTTATTAACCTACCTTTAAAATTTTTTATCATTTTTGACCCATCTAACATGATTTTGTCGTCACATATATACCTCAAATTTAAAGTAAGTATAATTTTATAATATTTTTATTATGATCAATACAATTCATTGAGAAAGTATTAATGATTATTTGATATTTTAGATTCATTCACAAGTTACGTTCAGCATTACAAGTCTACACCTTACTTCCTCATTGACTATTTTCGGTTTGGACCTTGTACTGTAACAGATATTTTGTGATATAGAAAGAGAATAAAAATTACGTTTAATCACCTATCTACTGGTAATTGAATATCGGAAAATTGCGACTCGGTCGCTCCACAATCCAAAATCTCACGTAACCAACGATAGGTAACCGTACGAAAGAGGTGTGTTTGATCTGGCCGGTGGGTGATTAAGGCTTTGGTTACTTTGGTCAGTGAAGTTACGTAGTTCAATCACGTGATCAATAACACGATGTTTATGGAGTTTATAGGGGGTATATTTAGAATAGTAATAACGTATTATTATGGACAATGTATAATATTGGAACTTATTATTTAATAAAGCAAACGAGATATAATGCTCTTAGGGGCCATTTCGGCCTTTATTTATATTACCCACTTCCGCCTCTTACAAATGCCATTTTGTATTTAATATTTAATAAAACTATATAAAACTATTTACAATTAATTTTTAATTTTTTTTAAGAATTTTTAATTGTAATTATATCCAACCCTTATACTCCTCTACATCCGAAATGCCGTCCCTTAAATAAAATGTAATAAATTGCACTTCGTGCATTCGTGCATTTTTCAAGTGATCGTGTCACATTTTTGGGACTCACAATACACCAAGAAGGCATTTAATAGTTTAGATCAAACTAACATTATGTAATATTCTCTTGCTTTAACTGCCCTTTTATTTAAAAGTTTGCTTTTTTATTTATTATTTCTAAATCTCTGCGATAGCTGGCCATATTACATAATAGATGACCCAAATGATCGAACAACATAATATGGTTAAAAACGATAGTGCTTTTTCGTTTAGGATAGGTCAATAAAAATGGATTATAAATAAATATACGGAGCAGAAGACAGCTGAAAATGACCGAGGCTTATCAAATTGCGTCACGACTTTGTAATTATACTATTAATAAGCCTAATTATAATGTAACTGTCAAATTTTTAATAGCGATAGGATCTTTGCACTTTAATACCATTTTACAATTCTTTTAAATACAGTATATTAATTTTATGCTCAACATGAGCCATAAACACGTACACATCAACATTTAAGCCCAAACTTATTACGCTCAATATCAGTCATAAATGCAGTGCACTCAATATTAAGCCTAAATTACTGTGTTTTAATACAACTATAATTATATGCCCAGAATTTTGTATATAAACCGTGAATTTTTGCCTTGTTCCCATTCTTTACGATTAATTAAATCAATATAAATCAATATATTATCAATCAAATTATCAAATCAGTATTTTAATCAATGGCAACAAAAGTTCACCTCATTTTTATTATTACCTTGGTTCTTATTTTCTCTAATGCTTTAATTGATGCGAGGAATGGTAATTTTTAAATATGCTTTTTAAAATACTATATAAATGTAAATTCGTAATTCTTTAATATTTTCCACTCACTAATAAATGGCTTTTTTTCAAATTATTCTGTCGCGATCAGAATGCTACATCTGTAATGTTATATACTTTTCATTTTTAAAGTAAATTTTTAATCATACTTGTTTTATTGATTAATTCATTTATATTAAACTCGAATTTTTTAGTATTACAAAGTCAACATAATCATACGATTGGTGGTGCCACCGGCTGTTATGGACTTGATGAATCCGAAAAATATTATAAAGCTTCTTGTATGAAAAATTTTTGTTGCTATACGTTTTATCCTGATTATGCTTGTAAAGGAAGCTATGTTTTCAGTGGATGCGATACTAGTCACTTTAATCTCTTCAAAACCAAATCCGCCCGTTTAACATGCTATTGAGTGTTAATTAGTTTATTTTTAAGTGGTTTTAACGTTTTTAGATTCTATTCTAAATTGTACAATTTACAATAGAGATATTGCTTGCGTATTAAATGCACATAGTCTACAATATGAGCAATATGAGCCAGTTTTGAGAATAAAATTCTAAATTGTTGTTCTCAATTTACGCCGATTATTAATTGACGCCTGTCATTTTTCAATTTCCACCGATTAATAAATAACCCAGGCTAATTCATAACAGTCAGCCAACATGTCAGAGAGTTTTTATTGTTAGATCTGGAGCACGTGATCCAATAGTCACCGATTTTGCCGTAAGATCATTGTCGTACGACCATCAGTCACGATTTCCCTCGGCTAAGAAGATCTCGCTAAATTTGGGATACCTGTGCTTATAATGATTATAATCATTATAATAAATAAGATAGCTGCGCGACGTTGTCACGTAAAACCAGGAACGAGAGACGTGAGGAGTATCGCTATTGCATTTAGTAAATATATAGGTTGCCGCACTATTGGACATGTGATGTATGGAGCGCAGAACAAATAAATTTTTAGGATCATATATAACGTGACATGATTAGAAAGATTCAAAGCAAACGCTTGCTTTGTGAAAGTTGTTTATTTTGTCAAAAACTTACCCAACAAAAAACTTTTCCTAGGCGATTCACCATTTGTTAATTCTAACTTAAATGCGAATGTTAGTCTTTATAGAAATGATTTTTGCATTACCAAAATGTATGCCAGGTTCTTGGTGCAGCAAACATTAAAATTGCCCAACGAAACCTCTTTTTAGAGCACTAAAGGTGGTTGTTTATACTGATTTTTGAGAAATAAGTAATTTTTGACAAAATGGAGATTCGGTTTGAATTTTTTTTGATCGTGTTAAGTTCCACTTGATCCTGATTCGTAGTTCAGGAAATCTGTGCCATAAGCCCGACACTCATTCAAGACGTGCAAGGATTTTATTATGTCACAAACCTGGTATACACCCATGTTGCAATAGTAATAGCAAATATATGCACAACTGTTATGTAATTGTATTGCAGATTTAAATATCACATCATTTCTTATAGGTTACTTGGCACACCATCTTAGAAAAATATACATCTTACCTGTTATCCACTGTTTATTTATTATTATATTGCTTTTTTTATTATATAGTGATTCAATTAATCAAAGGTTGACTTCATGTAACAGTTAGACAGCTTTCAGTTGAAAAAGGTGTAAATTTGACAAGAAAGTTCGATTTGGGTCAGGTTATTCAAGAATAGTCTACACTACATCATTATTATTTCACTGGTACTAAAAACTGCAATATTTCACATTACTTTGGGAATATTGAACTAAACAAGTTAGGATTTTACTACTTTTACATGTTAGATTTATTCTTTAACAATGGTTCTATACAGTCACTTGCCTTAATTCAATATTTGTAAGGTAATAAAATCTGTCTTTTTACTTAAGTCAAATTACATGAATATTATTATAAATCTATTATTTACTTTTAGGCTGTTAATATTCCATATATCCATTATTGCACTTATATTACATATATTGATTATATTATATATAAGTGATAAAAAAGAAAAACCTGTAAATCATCTCACTCAATGAGTAAAATGATTTACAAATTATTTATTTTTGTTTCTCATTGAAATAGAATTATTATAGATTTCGAATTTCCATAGGTTGATACAGAATTCTAAATTTAGTCAAAGTTATTATAAAATTTAAAAGCAATTTAAATTGATTTTAAATTTGATATTATAGTTATAAATATGTAATTAATATAATAATTGAATAAAATTATGTATTATAATAAATTATATAACTTTTATAAGATATTTAAGTACTTAATTTTAATTATTTTTTTGTTTAATTTATTTTTCTTTATAACAATTATATAATGTCTAACCTCAAGATTATTTATTTTTATCACATATTATATTTGAAGATTTGTTTGCCAAATATCTTAACAGCAAATCAATAAATAGAAGATATAAAACTTTATTACATATAAAGATTTTGATTTATATATTAGAATTTTATAAAATCTAACAAATATAATAATTGGAATTGCAAAAGACTAGTATTGAGCCAAAAATATTTAATTTACATATTCTTGGAATACCAACTAATTAAATTATACTATTTATTAAATTTGATTCTAATTTATTAGTATGTCTTGTTAACAAAATATATAAAATGTTATATAACTTGTATTAGAGATTTAAAGCATATCTATTTAGTGAAACTTTGAGAAGCAATATAAATTAATAAAAATATAATAGATTATAAAAAATATAAAAATAAATATGATATTAATTTAAATTTTTAATAGATTTTAAAACAGTGTTGTTATATTTTATAATCCTTTATAAAAAAATTTGTATAAAATTGTATAGTGTATATAATATAAAAAAACTTTTCAAATTTAGTAGTAGCAAAGCTAATTAAATTTAATATTTTTTTTAATAAATTTAAGTTAACCTAATATTTATGATCAGTATTTCTAATAGTAATTACTATTATATTTATTATATATAGAATTACTATATCTAGTATTTTTAAGCTTACATATTGACTAGTAAATGACTAATTAAAATAACAAATTTTCTTTTTAATGTTTTTATTTGTTTTGTGTTCTAATTATTCTTTAGATTAATAATAGTCAGAAGTTTATAACAGAAGTAATCTATAAATTACTATCTATATAATTAGATTTTCATATTATTAATAAATGTTCAAAATACTTACAAAGTCAAAACTTGTAAAATTTATGAATAATATACTTTAACAAAAGATATCTAAGTAAATAGAAAACATATAAAAAAAAGATTAGTCATATATGATATCTTTATATTATTGTAAATATTTTAATTTTGACAAGTTAATTTGATTTTTTAATTATTTTTTTATTATTATTATTTTTATTAAATGCTATAAAAATACAAATATTATGATCACCTAAAAATAGTCTATATGTATTATTATTTGAACAAAATTCTTTGTATTATTTTTATATTGCTGAAAGTAATTAAATTATAAAATATAAATTTAGAAAATAAATTATACAAAAATTAAATTGAATTTTTTAAATTCTAAAATGATTTTGATCAATAAAAAATTATATAATTATTTTTAATAACTACAGCTTTAAATTTAAAAATAAACTTTTTATATAATATGTAGTTGTTTATTTATTTTTTTTTCTATTTAAATAGAACCAATTTTAAAAACAATAATTAATAAAGTTTATATATGAAGATTTAGTAAGCAAAATAATTAGTTATAAATAATTATATTATCTTTTTTTTTAGATTTAAAGAGCAATGTCTATAGCTCATGATCTTTTATTAAGACTTACAACCTATATATATTGTAGAAAAATATTACATTTTGCATATCAATAAGGCTACAATTAGTCACTTATACAACTTTAGTCATTGTCTATTTAAAGATTCTACCTATAAGTTATCTACTAATTGCTATACCTGAAACCTGCCTATGGGTTTTCTATTTAAAGTCTCTAATTTTTAATATTTTTTTGTAATACCAACTTAATTTTTTTAATAATAGACCTTAGTGCTACTTTACCTTCGATGCAAACTCTATTATATAAAAGTAGATCCTACAACTATACCTATTTGGATTTATAGTGCCAGAGGTGATTTTATATTAGTTAAAGCCAATCCTTTTCACAAATGTTGATGACATTTTTTATATTTCTTACTATAGTAGTGTCTGTGCTCTGCTATACTGGTTTCCTTTTAAGAATTTTTTAGATCAAATATGTACTTTCATTTGGACTTCCACAGGATTTCACATTTGATTACAGGCTCTATTTTTGGTTATAGAGTATTTTACTTTCAGTCAGACTCGAACTGTTAACCTTGTCTGCAGGGTGATAAGAGCTTAACAAGTAAGCTATGAGATCTAACTCCTATAAATAGTTATATTATAAAAAGATATACAATAAAAGGTTAGACAATAAATATTTAAAAATAAAAGGCTGAGCAATAAATGATTTAGTAACAAATGACTAGATAATAAATAAATAGGTAATAAAAAACTAAATAATAAAAAATTGAATAATAAGAGACTAAATAAAAAAAATATAAAAAAAGTTGAATTTTATAGCTTAGTTGTTAAATCTTACCTTTTTACAAACAAGGTTAATAGTTTGAATTTGGCTAGAAGTAAAATAGTTTATAACCAAAAATGGAACCTAGAATTAAATATAAAACTTTATAAAAGTTCAAGTAAAGGTACATATTTGATTTAAGAAATTCTTAAAAAGAAGCAGTATAACAGAGTATAGACACTACCATAGTGGAATATATAGAGAATATTATTAATGTTTGTGGAAAGGATTGGTCTTACCTAATATGAAATCACTTTGGCATTATAAATTTAAATAGATGTAGTTATAGGATCTATTTTCATTTGGTAAGTTTACATTAAGAGTAAATTAACTCTAAGATCTATTATTAAAAAATTAAGTTGATACTAATGAAAAATATTAAAAATTAGAAACTTTAAATAAGAATCTATAAACATAGTAATTAGTAAATAACCTGTAGACAGAACCTTTAAATAGACAATGATTAAAGTTGTATAAGTGATTAATTGTAGCCTTATTAATATATAAAATGTAATACTTCCTATAATATTTGTAGATTGTAAGTTTTAATAAAAAATTATAAGTTATAAAATGTTACTCTTTAGATTTGAAAAAAAAATAAAAAAATAAAAAAAATATAAGTAATGAAAAAATGAACAATAAAAAAATAGTAATAAAAAGTTAAATAATAAAAAAATAAGCAATAAAAGATAAATACAGTTAGTAAAATTATAGAAATGAATATAAGATTAGATAATATTATGAAAAAAAGAATAAAAAGAATAATGAATAATAAAGTAAAAAAAATAAAATAAAAGGACAAATAAATATATAAATAAAAAAATAGAACATACAAAATTAAATAAAATAATAAATAAAACAATAGTAATAAGTATTAATTATTATAAAAAAAAATAATTATAATAATAAAATTTTATAAAATAAATAAAGTTATCTGAAGTAAATAATTTTGAAATTTGATAAACTAAAAAACAAACTATTTATTACTAATATTCAGATAATATTTATTATTTTAATAAATTAAAATTTAATTTAATTTTAATAATAAAATTTATTTATTTTTGATTTTTTTTTAAGTGAAAATTCAGATTTACTCTTTAGAATAAGACAAATAATAAACAAATATTCAGATATAAACTTTATCAAAATATAATTATAATGTTACTCAAAAGATATTATAATATTTTGAAGTATAACTAAACAATTATAATAAAGATTTGTTAATAAATATTATATTAAAATTTGATAGCATAAAAATTTTTAAAATTAATAAAATTTATAATAATTAAAAAATTCTTCTTTATAAGATTCTTAAGATTCTGAAAATAATATATATAAAATTGAATATAAGTTAGACATTATCAAAATTACATTTATTGTTAATGAATTACATTTTTTAGGTTCAGTTAAATTCCTAGAAATAAATAATATTTTTTAACTTTTCTAAGTGTTTAAGAAATATATATTATGCAATTATTATTACAAGTAGGTTTATAAAATATAATTTTAAAAACACTATTTAAAAAAATTACTGCAGATGTAAAAAAATAAATTTATTGTATGAAAATAGTTATTATCTTAGTAGTTATTAATATAAAAATATGTAATGTTTTTAAAATATAAAAACATACTATTTTTAAAACTATATTATGCAATGCAACATAAATTAAACATTATCTTAAAACTACTTATATACTAAAATAACATATTTGATAAATTAATTAAGAATTTATTTTATTTTGCTTTAAGTTAAATCTAAATTCTTTAATTACTTAATTATAATTTAGAATTTTATGTGCATTTAGAATTTATTTAGATATATTCAAAATCTATAATAATTCTATTTCAATATATGACATAATCAATATATACAATATATATATTATAATTATTATTAGCATTATATAATCATAGTTAATCCAATTTTAGTAAAAATTTTCACAATAAAATCAGTTATTCATAAGTAAAGATGGGCCATATGTAGGATGCCTGTTTTTTTTGGATTCCTTGTAGAATATTTAATAGTAGATTATTTGGCCTACATTAGCATATTATTTGATCTGCATTAAATATTATCTGGTTATATTAAATATTATCTAACTTGCATTAATATTAATGGGCCAATTTTTAAAATTGAAGTAAAATTGCCATCCAAATAATTTTGAACATCATGTAACAAATATATTAAATACTAAAATCAATATAACTTAACAAAAAAATACAAACAAAAAAAATTAAAAGTAATAAATTTACTATTTTATTTATTTTAAATAACTCAATAAATGTATTATTTATTATTACAAAATTTAAATTGGTGAAATATGATTTTTTACATAAATTTTTAGTCTTAATATATTTGTCATATGATGTTTAAAACTTTTTTAGATGGCTGTTTTACCCCGGTCTGCATTTTTACATAAAAATTTTATTGTTTATCATTTTATATATTTATATATATACTTGATTAATTTTTTTTTTGCTATTGGTAGTTCTTACTTACTATTTCTTGTTATAATAAATATAACCATTATTAAGTCATTATTTAAACAATATTATTATAATATAAGTGTTAATAAACTGATTTAGCATTATTTTTTAAATGCTAAATGTATTTAAAATATATTATTTTAACAAAAAATTATATTTTACTAATTATCTTTATATATATTTTTATAATTTATAAAAAATTAAAAAACTTTAATATATTCTATAAATCTTATGTGAGTTTTTTAAAATCTTTAATTTGCCTATCACTACCTATAAGCCATATGTTTCAGGTCTAACAACTTTTTTATAAAATATAATTGTATCAATGCTTTAAAATAATAATTCTGCAAATTCAAATAAGAGCTGCTTGATACATAGTATTAGAGCAGCTTTTGTCTTGAAGCATGTGATACTTGATCGAGCATATGATAGGCCCAATTATGATTACATATTCAATCAACAATTGATATAATGAACGAAACTATGAGGTAATTTAGTTAGTTAATAATGTGGTTATTGGTTATTTGGTAAGAATGAGGTAATTTAAGTAATTAGTAATGCAGTTATTGATGAGAGTATGATCTATATGATTAGTGCTTTTGTGAGTTTAAGATATTTGAGTAATTATAAGGTAATTGAAATGTAGTATATAAGGATAAATTTGTAAAAGTATTGAAAGGTAATTTTGTCTTTTCTGTGAACCTAACTTTCATTCTGGTTATATTGACCTCATGTTTTAAACATTATTTAAGTAAATTGGCCTGCTGAAATGGCAGTCATATATGATCAAAGCAAGAGTAGGTAGGTTTTATAGTTTTGCAGGTGTTTTCTAATTGGAACCTGTTTAAACATCAGTCACAATAATTAGGTGGTCAGTCAAGATAACTGCTAGTAATAATTGAAATAATAGTAATAATGTTAATAATTCATAAAAAAAAACATATATTAGCCAGCCTATATTCATAAAGCCTGAGTAGGTTGCTCTATGGCAGAAGAGGCATACTAGTTATTGTTCTTCATAGCTATAGGTACAGTATACACAAAATAAGAGACAAACAAATTGTAGTTACAATCTATTTGAGAATTTATTTAACTGTATATAATATTTTATCAATATTGCTAACTTTATTTAAATTTTGATCATGGCTTTTAAGAACTCAGATTGCAATACTCTGAATTATGATTACAATAATAACTACAGTATGAAATAGGCATTTAGAATTGTTTGCATAATAATTATATTACTGTTAAATAGATAAAGAAGTCTTATATGTAATTAGGAAAAATCAAGTTGCATATAGGCAGAAAAGCCTCATATACTCTGTTCCTAATACAAATATAAAAATTCCATAATAAAGTCACAGGATAGATTATCCTATTTAAGATTCAATTTCAAGGTATTAATAGTGCAAACCATTATAACTACCAAATAAATAAAAATGAAATTAAATAAATTAACAAAGATGAAACACCTATACTGATATAAAAAGTATTAAAAATATAAATCATTAAAACAACAAGTCTTATTTAACTAAATCAAGAGAAAAGGACAACAAAGTCCAATTTATCCAAATAAAGTTATACAGACAAGCATAAAAATATATTAATGTTCTGAGTCATTTATAATTTAGGTCAATTCTGAATTGACCTAGATTATTCTTAAATTTAGAAATAACCTAGGTCATTTCACAATTGGTAAAAATTTTAAGAAACTAAAAACTATTTACTATAACAATAAATAATATAACTTGAGCAATAATATTATTTATATTATTAAAGCTCTTTTGCATGAAAAAAAAATAAAATTTATTTATAGAAATTACAAAAAATAAAATCATTTTATAATAAACTTTAACTATATTAGAAAAAACTTACTTTAAATAATAAATTGCATAATCAATAAAAAATACCAAATAAATAATAAGAAATTCATATAATTAATAAAAAATTTGCAATACAAATGAATTTATATAATTAATAAAAATTTACAATAAAACTTTCACATAATTTAAGTTTAAGAAAAATTCTTATTGATTTTTATATTTATTACATAAAACACATTCACATTGCCATGTATATAATATGTTACTTTTTTAACAGGAACAAGCATTAGAAGAACAGTTTGTTTTTTGGCAATAGCAACAATTTGAGCAATGACTTTGAGATGCTTTTTTTAATTGATTATCACTAAATAATTATTATTTATTAGTTTATTATTGTATAATTATAATTATGTATTAAATTATTTACTTACTTAACCAAAATATTAGCATTATTATTTTAATTTGAAAATTAATTTAATTATTTATTTATTATTTTGTTTAAAATTTGCTTGCCTTAATGAAATATTTTTGTTTAATAAAACAACATTAAGAGAAGGATAATTGAAGGTTTTAAGTAGTTCAATTTCATTTACCAGATACCAATTTTCAAGTATTCTATACTGGCAAGCAACTTGAAATGAATTAATATTAAGCTTTTTTTGAAGCACTTAATATGATAAGGATTTTTAACCTATTTTATTTTTGTCAAAATCAGGTATGTAAATTTTAACAAATTTACTAAGTTCAAATTTTCATTTATGTTAACTTTGTATTTTTCTTTCATTCTACTTCATATAACTTTCTGATTTCTTTTTATATTTAAAATTGCTGATTGTCAAACTGATCTATGTTGTTCAAATAATAAACAAGTCAAATTTGTACTGGTTGATAGTTACAGAAAATTTTTTTTAATTATTAGTATACAAATATACATTTTTATTGTTTTTTTTAATTTTTTTTTTTGTATTATTTTATTTTTTTTAATTTATTTTTATTTAATTTATTTATTTATTTTAAAACAAATAATTAATATAATTAATCTTAATATTTTTACTTTGAAATGGCTATTTTTCTTTTTTCTAAAAATTTATAACATTGACCTTTATTTATATCATCATCTAAGTCTATAATTTCAATAATTTCTAAAGCTAATATGTTTTTAGAACATTCTCTAATTTTAGAATCATATAGCAATGGTATAAAATCATCATAAAACTCTTGTAATATATCATAATCATGATCTTTTACTTCTTCAAGATAACTATTAGCTTTTTGTATTTCATTTGCACTATTGATTTCTTGTATTTTATATTCATCAACATTGTTATAATTATCCTCAACTTGCTCTATATCATCATTAAACTCTTGAGATTTCTTAAAATATTTTTTATCAAGTTTTGATTTAACCATTTTATTGCTAATTTCAGAATAATCAATTAAGAATTTTCTGATATTAGAGTATAATTATTTGATAACTCTTCATTTTTTAATATGTTAATTAAATTCGTATTACAATATAGAAGCTGTTCGAATACTAATTAATAAAAAATTGATTTATATGCTATACAATACTAACTGTTCATGGCTCCTAAAAAATTATTATATTAAAACAATATTACTAATTAAATAAAATTAAATAAAAATAAATAAAAATTAAATAAAAAAAAACTTAAAAATTAATAATTAATTTACTATAACATGATTAGTATAAATATTATATATAAAATAAAGTTATAATATGATGCATTATATTTAAACAAACAAATCAAAATTACTTTAATAAGAATTGTAAACAAAAAATATATTAAAAAAAATTTAAATAAATAAAATAAACTTAAAAAAAATTAAAAAAAAAATAAATAAAAAATATACAAATAATAAACTTTAATCCAATACTCAAATTGCTTCAATTTGTCTCTTCCATTCAGCTTCTAATTTGGATTAAAAAATTCCATTCTCTTTTTCTACTATTCCTTGACAATGCAGATTTCTTGGTTTACTATAAATGAATTTGATAATAGACCAAAAGTTTAATGTCTCCTTAATTATTTTTGCAATAAACTCACCACCATTATCAGAATATAATACTATAGGTGGACCATATATCATACAGAAATTGAATAAACAGGTTGCAGCTTCTACGGCTTCCTTAGATTGTAAAGGTTCTGCATATGAAAATCTAAAAAAATGTTCTCTAATATGAAATATATATTTGTATATTCTATCTGGTGTTGATGTTATATTAATAGTATCAATCTGTAAATAAAATTTTTTAATTAATTAAAAAAAAAAAAATACAATTAATGTTTACCTGCATGTGATACAAAAATCCTTCAGAAACTATTGGCCGAATAGGTAGAATCTTTATAAAGGCTCGTCTAGTAATACAAACTTCATATTCACGAACAGCATCTTTAACAATCTTTTGTAGAATATAACAATACCACATTCGAATATTTTTATTTGTATGTAAAATTTAATAAAAAAATTAAATAAATAATAGATAGATAATTAATAATACTACTAATAATAATAATAAATAAAAACCTTTCTCCATGTTTTATCATGACTAGCATGCCAGTTGCTTGATGTGTGACACAGATTATCTCATAAAAGTTTTCAACAGGACAAACTTGTGTCCCCAGGTCATTTTCAATTGGTTTAATTGTATGA